>PVJH01036595.1:0-18649 GCA_004026705.1 Nesogale talazaci | reverse complement strand
GAAACATACCAACCATCCTGAGGCTAGCATAGACCTGGTAACAAGCTGTTCGTTCTGTGACACACTCACCCCCAGGGACAGCTGACGGCAGGACAGCAGGGATCAGCCAAGAGTCCTTAGAATTCTGTTCTCCATGATTGGATTCCTGCTGTCCTGAGATTCTCCCTGCCCACAGCCCATCCCAGCTTGGGGAGGCCTTGCCCTGCTGAGCATAGCTATACAAACCCCCTAAACCCTGCCAGAGAGATCCAGCCCCTCCAGGAGGTCAAAAGGGCATGGGAAGCCCAGGCCAGCATTCCCTGGGGGCAGATCTGTCTCAAGGTGACTTGCAGGGGTTCCGTGGTTGTGACCCTTGTGTCCAATTTCTCAGGTCTGTGTCTCCTCCGTCCTGCACCGTGCTGCACTCACTGCACGTGGACCGTGGACAGAAAGGTGTCTCTAGATGGGTCTGCCATGCAGATCAGCGAGTACAAATGGGTGCAAGGGGGAGAGAGGCCCCCACAAATGAGGTCACAGTCTTGGTGGGATAGGAGCGCAAACCTCCCACCACCAACCTGACTCCTTCACAATCTCTGCCTTATCTACGGTGAGGGTCTTCCATCCCCAAGTGTTCCCAGAGAGCCCATGAAGGCATCGGAGGCGACATTCGAACCCATGTCTCTGACTCAGCCACTCACTGGGAATTTCAAAAGCAGAGCCCTTTAGAAGCTAGATGAAGCCTCCTTTTGTCTCTTCAGCCTCATTCACTGGCTTCTGGGCTTCAAGTGCCATGAGGGCAGGGCCCCAATTGGCACCTCTCCTTCCCCCACTCCCCGCCCCCCACACCTCCCCGGCCCCCACCCCCATCCCTGTCCCCTGTGGGATGCACCTTCCAGGCGTTCAGTCTAGGTAGACTCTTGGGCTCCGTTAGCCAAGCCTGGGGACTGTGCCACCCCAGGGGTCTCAGATCTGCAATGAGGCAGGTGACCATCTGCACGACCCCCAAACCCAGGCCAGGGAGGGGGAGGGAGGGGGGCGGGGCGCGGCCTTAGAGACCTCAGGCCCCAGCCCGGTGGCCCAGGGCAGCAGCCCAGCAGTGCGCACGCGCGCCCGAGGCCCCGCCCCCCCAGTAGGGACCTACAGCGGGCGCGGGGGTGGCGGCGGCGCTGGTGGCGGCGGCGGCGGCGGGACGCGCTGTGGCTCGGAGCGGGGAGCCGCGGGAGGTGAGTGTCCGCGCGGGAGGCGGCGGCCGGGCTCTGCGGGCAGCCGGCGGGACAGGGACAGCAGCCGGGCGGCACGGTCCGGCCCGCGTGCTCAAGCCGGAGGCCAGCGTGGTGGCGGAGGCCGGGCCGGGGTCTGGGGGCCGCTGGACGGACAGACGGACGGACGGACGGAGCGGAGCGGCCGCGCCCTGCGCCTTTGTGCGCCGCGCCCTCTCGGCGCCGCGCTCCCGCACCCTGGCTGTCAGAGATGCCTCTGCACCCACCGCTCGCCTACAGGTCGGCCGGCAGGAAGTGGCGTCAGGAGGCCATTTTTAAAACCTCCAGTGGCCTCGGACGTGGAGTGTGGACGTGTTTGGACTTCCAGCCCTTGGAAGACGGTCTCCGGAGTCTGGACCGTGGCCTCCTGGCCCCCGCGCCGTCACTGCCTGCGAGAGGCATTGGACACGTGGGTATGATTGACTGTCCCAACAATCAAACTTGGAAACCCGACTGGCATCTTCGTTTCTTTGGAATTTTCGAGATCTCCGAGGCATGGGGTTGGCCATGCGCTCCCTGGCCCCATACCCGCCACCCCGAGCATCTTTCGGGGTCCGCCTGTATGTGTAGGAAGGGGACCTGGGTATTCGTGGAGGGTCGGATGGCCCCACGTTTTGTGGGAACCCGCTGCCATGGCCAGCCCTTTTCACTGCGCAGCCTTTGGGGCTGGTGGTGGCGAAGGGCCCAGGAGACAAAGGCTGAGTTCGGAAGAAAACCAAGCTTCATTGCGGAGAAGTGTAAGTCAAAACCAGAAATCGGGAAAATAGGGCCCAGCGTGTATTTAGAATTTAACAATCCATTTCCAATCCTGCACACCCACCAGCAACTTCATCACTGGAAAAGACAAACCCTTTTAAGGGGTCCTGGTGACTAGCCGGCTACTGTTGGCCTGCTAACCCCAAGACAGGCCCTTTTCCACCCCACCAGGCGCCTTCAGGAGGAGGCTTACTATGCTTGCAAAAAAGTCAAAGCCCCCAAAGGGCTGTCAGTCCTGGGATGTCTGATTGGGTCGCTATAAGCTGGGCTTCCTGTGCTGGCAGTGGCAGGTTTAGCAAGCTCACATTCAAACATAAAAATCCACACCACCTAACTGTCATCTTCAAACTAGAAGCCCCGTCAGCAGTAGCCCATAGGTTTAGGATTGAAATCTCCTAGAGGGGTGAGGAGACCAGGCTTCCAGCAACTTGTAAGTGCCCCCACCTATTTCCCCCTGTAGAAGGGGTGGGAGAGACAGCCAGACAGACACAGTAGGAAAATATCTCATTAACTTGCTGAATCACAAGTGCAGAACCCACCTCAGCCAGGCCTGGGGTATGAGGAGACCTACAAAGAGGTGGAAGCCAGAGAAATGTTGGGAAACCAACATTGTGCAGTGTGTCTCCCGGCCCAGAGGTTCTTGTTTTGTTGTTGTTCTTAAAAGAAAGTTACCTGGGATTTCAGTTGGCTTTTAAATGACATTTTAATAGGATCCAACTTTGCTCTCAGGAGGGCATTCATTCAAGCCAGATTGGAAACCTGGGAGGGGGGGGGGGTGCACCGCGGGGGCTTTCCATCATGTCGTCCCCTCCCCCATGTGCAGGAGTCCTGGTGGCCTAAGGGGTGAATCAGCTATCGGCTGCTAACTGCAAGACCAGCAGTTCAAAACCACCAGCTGCTCGTGGGGTGGGTGTGGAGGTGAGATGAGGCTTTCTACTCCCATAAAGATTTCAAGTCTCTGAAGCCCACAGGGGCAGATCCTCCAGTCGGAGGTGAGTGGAATCCAGTAGGTCACAGTGCGTTCGGTTTGGGGTCGTGGGCCGCGAGTGATGGAGCAGTACTGTGTGCTTTTAAAAAGCCGATGACGGCAGTGTGAAAAAATTCCCTCCCCCCCTCCCAGCCTCTGTTTCTGGAAGTGAGGGATTGTGGGCCGGTCTTTGTCCAAGAGGAAGCACAAAGACACACTTCTCTGATGGACCGTGAGGGAGGCCACCCTTTGTCTCAGCCAGTGCACGTGGGGCCTTCACTCCACACTGAGCCCCCAGGTTACCCGTGAGCTGCCCCAAGACTGCGGGCACCGACCGCACAGTATCCTGGCAGAGAAGGTGGCCAGGCCCAGCCTCTGCAGACCGATCCCGGAGCGGCGGGAGGAGGTGAGGCATCAGGGCGCACTGGGCAGACTTGTCCACCCCCATGCAGAGGTCCGCCCCAGGAGAAAGGGCAGTGGGGTCCCTGGGGTAATCCTGCTTTTCAGGAAGCTCCCTAAGGGATCTGAGCCCCTTGCGCTGGCTTGAGAACATTGCTGTGGCTTTTTCCCGGGACAGGCTGCGGCCCCTGACTACAACCTGAATATGTGGCTTCATTGGCAGGGGCTCCGTGGGCCGTGCCCTGCTGCTACCCTGGGTGCCAAGGGCGAGGCCAGAGGCTGTGAGACCACACGAACGCGAAGCCTGAGGTGAGAGGCCCGTGGAGACAGGAATGCCCGTGGGACCGGCCATCCTTTGTGTCCACAGCCCCAGCTCAGCTGACCAGTTCTGGGCAGCAAGAACCCACGCCAGCCCCCACCTCACCCCGGCAAGACCAGGCCAGGTGTTCGGATGTGGCATCGTTGGGACCGGTGCACCTGGGTGTCCCAGGAGGTAATTTGACCAGGCAGTGAAGAGGTGAGACCGGTCCCATCCCCCTGCTGATCACTGATAAGCCACTTGGACCACGCGTGACTAGGAGCCCTGCTGGCCGAAGTGGTCACGTACTGGGCTGCTAAGGGGAAAGTCAGCAGTTCAAAGCTAGTGTAGAGATGTGCGTGTCCTTCTCCGGTGAAGAGTGACAGTCGTGGGAACCCACCACTCCACCCTCTCCTGGGTTTCCCGCACGGCCTGTTGGGACAGCAGTGTGTGAGTGTGACTCTGGAGGACAACGTGGCGCCAGGGCCACCAGTCATGAGACAGAGGATGGATACTAGTCGGACTCCAGTTTCTCCCATCAGGGTATCCTGGGAGGAGTCGGGGGCAGTGAAGTCAGGGCTGACTCTGAGGAGTGGCGGTCTATGTGAACCTGCTTCTGCCGGTGCCCCTCCCCCAGACTCAAGCTGAGGTGAACAAGATGGACCAGTGTCCCGGTCACCAGTGCCTTCACTGATGTGGCAACGACCACCTTGTTAAGGTCACCTTCATCCCCCTACATGCCCTCAAAGCAGCAGCCAGGGCCTCCGGGATCCTGTGCACCCAAGTTCCCAGAAGTCCACAGGGTAGGCAGATGCTGGACTTGCCTGTCTCAGATCTTCTGGGGCGACTCAGAGGTCACAGAGTGAGGCAGTGTATGTGTGTGGGGAGGGGGCACAGGGGGTGCTTCTCAGAGACCTAATTGTACCCCCTTGACACTCCCAGGGCGTGAACAAGAGGCATGATTTTCTCAGCATCTCTGTGCTTGTCTCTGCCTGGGTGTGGCCCCAGCCTTGGCTTAGAGCCCCCTGGGGAGCCTCACAAACTGCAGGGGCCCAGGCCTTACACACAGCCTGCCCCTGGGCTCGGGCTCACTCCGGCAGTACTGGGCTTACAGCAGCCCACTGGGGCCAGCCCTCCAGATGCCCCCTTCACCTTTCCATTTGAGCACCAGGAACTTCTGGGCACAGGGGGACCAGCAACCTGCCCTGTCACAGCCCCCGTGTGAGAATCTTCATGAGAAAGTGTGTCTGTTCTTAGAGGCAATGTCTACGAGGTTCCAGATGAAATACCTCCTCCAAATCGTGGAGGGATGAGGCCAGGTGCCCTTTGACCCCTCCGGTGACCCCCAGTCGCTGGGCCTGCCAGCTAGCACTGCTGGAGCACTGCCTCAGGAGCCCCCGTGGCCTAGGGCTTACTCCGTGGGCTGCTGACCACCAGGTCCAGAGATCGAAACAAGCCCCAAGCCCCTCTGCAGGGGGAGATAGGGGCTTTCTACTCCTGAAAAGATGGAGTCTGGAAAACCCACAGAAACAGTTCTGCTCTGCCCTGCAGGCTCACTCTGGGGGGGTGGGCACTGGCCCCAGAGGGCGGGACTGCTTATAATCCTGACCTCGTTTTTTTTTTTACCCGGAATCATGTTCTTTACGCTGATAACAGCTTTCCTCTTTGACAATGGGACCATGAAGGGGCTTCAAACATCCATGGGAAGTGGGAGTCGGAGGTACTGGTAGGCACTCCACGGACTTTTTAACAACTCCCTCTCCCCACACACACACACACACACACACACACACTGTACCCAGTGTCTCCACAGAAAGATGCCGAGAGAAATCTCTGCAGTGGCCTGCTGATGCGTGCAGTCACCCGTGTCCACTTGATCCCCCGGGATCTCCTTCGTGTGAGGGCAGGGGAGGGACTCCATCTGTCATTGCCCTTCCGTATTGCATTGCGGGGTGAGTGCCAAGTGGAGATTCTGCTTCTCCGGGTGCTGATGAGCTCGCATCTGAAGGACCCAGGACCAGACCAGGCGCACTGGCACGAAGTCATTGCTGACTCTCCGCTGTGTTAGAAGACACGGGTGGATGTCTCACAAAACACCTCCCTGGCCAGGTGTCACCCACCTTGACCCAGTCCATGGCGACCCGTGCAGAACAGGAGGAAGCACCACAGTCCTGCCCCACTGAGGCAGCCGCCAGGGTCCTCCCTCTCCTTCCCTGTTCAAGGCGGACATGGTCGTCCTCCAGGGACTGCTCTGTCCTGACAACAGGACCCCAGGGGATAAGATGAAGTCTCCAAGGAGCACGCCGGCCTGACTCTCTGAGACAGATCAGTCGGTGCTTTCAGCAGTTGGAAGGCGTCCATTCCTCCTCAGTCCTCCTTATCCAGTGTCCAACTTCCTCCTGCACGGGAGGCCATGGGGAATCCCACGGCTTGACAGGGGCACCTTAGTCCTCAAACGCCCTTGCTTTTTACCACCCCGGAGAGGCCTTGTGCAGCAGAGCTACAAAATGCAGTTCGTCTTCCCGTCTCTCCACTGCTGCCTCCAGGAGCCTGATTGACCGTGGAGTCAAGTGAGACGAAATCCTGGACAACTTTAACCTTGTCCCCCTTCATCCGCACAACAGCTGGGTGTGCCCATGTCAGGAAATCGAGTCAGACCACCTGGGGGTGGGGCCCTTTCCACAGCAAAGGAGCTTTGTGGCACAGGGGTCTGGCATTCCAGAGGGGGCAGTTCAGACCCCCCATTGGCTCCTCAGGACCCTGGGACAGTGAGGTTCCCAAAAGGGGACAGACAGGGAAACACTCTGGGGCAGCTCACCTCCTGGCCCCTGCACGGGGTGGGGGTGGGGGTGGGGGTGGGGCATCTCTATGGTCAGAATCATGAGAGTGAGCTAATGGAGGAGACCAGGAGGCAAAGCCAGAGGTCTGATATTACACAGCCAGCAAGACCCCCACCAGGTCTGACCTTTGTTCTCTGTCATTGTCCTTTCTGCCCCTGCACAGAGAAGGTCCCACCACCACCCGTCCCCCGTGGTGTGTGTGTGGAAGTGGTGTCATTGCCACCTTGTCGTCCCTGCAGGCCTCTCTGTGCTGCAGGGCAGTTTCAGCAAAGGAACCTTTGCTTCATGGATCTCTTTCCATGTGCAGATCAGATCTCCTTTTACCAGTTCAGTTCCATTCACACTCTGACCTGGGCGAGAGAGGCAGCTCTTGGGAGGCAGTGATTTCTCCCTGAATGCCACTCAGTGGGGGGTGGGGGTGGAGACCCGCGAGTCATTTGCACATCTGGGGCCTCTTCCCCAGGCAGGCCTGGTCTGCTGGCTACTAGGCACCCTGGGTGCAATTGTTGGGGAAATGGTAGCTGATTGGGGAGTGTTAGCAAGCCTTTGGTTGTGGGGAAGCTGATTAGGAAAATGGATGTGTCTTGTGCCTTCAGGGTCACCTGGCTGAGTCCTTGGTGCTTAGCTTTACTCCCTTCTACATCCCTCCATGTTTGAAAACACCATAAGGCTTGTTTGCTGGCCTGCCAGCAACTGGATCAAGAGCAATCCTTGTGTTAAAAAAAAAAAAAAAAGCACTGTACGCAACACAGATTTGAGGCTGATGCTAAAGGACAGGTAGAACTGTCCAGGTGGGTTTCCAAAGAGCCCTGCCCTGCCGCGCTCCTTCAGAGCAGCTGGTGGTTTTGAACCGCTGACCTGGCAGAGCCCAATGAGTAGCCAGGGTGCCACCAGGCCGCAGCAAGGATCGGGAACTGAACTGCATTGCCCTGCTCTTCCCAGGGACAGCATTGGCATCCTTGTCCAAGCAGCGACTGTTCTAGAAGTCCCAGTGAGAGGAGGCGTTCTAGGGCAGGACAGCTGGAAAGACTCCCTGAAACCTTCCTCTCTCGTCACCACACGTTGAGGTGCCTGGCATCTCAGAGGCAACACGAGGGGCTTCCTTGGCAGCTGCTGCTCTTATTATGTTAACAGGGAGCCTGCACACACTCTCAAGGGCTCGCATCACGGATGTGCCGGGCAGGAGGGAAGAGGCTCAGAGGAGGGTATGTAAGTGTCAGCCTGAAATGTCGTAAGCGCTTTTCAGTTGGAACAACTTTTCCTGGGTGATGAGAAGAGACACCTGGCTGCCTGGCCATGAAGGAGAGGGGAGTGGGTGCCTGAAGGCTTAAGATGGTTGCTAGGCGCCAACTTGGTGGGTCTGACTCATAACAACCTCGTGGCCAACTGAATATAGCCCTGCCAGGTCTGTGTCACCCTCACACTTGCTATGCTTGAGCCCCTGGGCAGCCACCAGGCCAACCCATCTCCACGAGGGTCTTCCTCTTTCTCTCCCCCCTGCTTTACCCGGCACGACGCCCTGCTCCAGGGACCCATCTCCTGCCAACGCGCCCCACGGAGGTGAGGCAGTGCCCTCGTGTCTAAGCCGCAGTCTGGCTGTACTTGTTAGACGGCAGCATGCTGTGAGTGTCGCTGGTCTGTTTCATATTCTTGGCCGTCTCTAATTCAAAGGCTTCATTCCTCTTTGGGCCTCTTTCATTGCTGCGCAGCTGTCACCTGTGTGATAGAAGACCCTGGCTTGGGTCAGGAGGACCTCAGTCCTCAGAGTAGCGTGTGCTCTTGGGTGGTGTAAAGAGATCTTTTGCAGCAGATTTGCCCAATGATGTCTTTGGTTTGACTTCCTGACGGCTGCTTCCTTGGGTACTGATTGTAGGCCCAATAGCATGAACTCCTTGACTACTGTATTTATCGTGTTGTGTGTGTCATGGTGTGGTTTTGTTGGTCCGGATGTGAGTGTTCTTTATTTTCTTACTGTCACGGTGTCGTCCAGACTGAAGCGTTATCTTGGATAGGTATTATCTTTTAGCCTGTATTACGTTTTAGGTTGTACCACGCAAAGAGAATGAACACTAGAAAATGAGATTTGGTCTAAGTTCTAGAAAGGGCAGCTGCCTGTACTTTACTGAGCCCCGGTGGCTACTGATAGGTGACTGGCACAATTCCTTTGTTTCCTGCATTTAAACAAGGTGGCAGGGTTGGGGGCCCTCAGGTTGACTCTGCCTCCTCGGTGACCCCGTGAACAACAAAAGGAAACTCTTGTCGGCCCCGCGCCAGCCTCCCCGTCGTTCTCCTGTTGAGCCCACTGCAGCCATGATGTCAGTCCTTCTCAGGGAGGGTCTTCCTCTCTTTGTCGTGCTCCGACTCGGCCGAGCGTGGTGTCCTTTCCCCGCGTCGGGCTCTCCTGGCAGCATGGCCAAAGGGTGTGAGACAGTCTTGCCATCCTTGCTGCCAGGCTGGACTTGTTCCAAGAGGGAGTTGCCTGCTGTGCCGGCACTCCGGGATGCTTTGAAGAGGCTTCACCAGCCTGACCGCTGAGATGGACCTGCTGGTCTGCTGCCTTTCTCCATCGACCGACTTCCACACGCACAGAGGAGGCGACGGAAAAGACCACCTGCATTGTGAGAAGAACTGTACGAGCCCCCAAGAATATGATTAAATACTAATGTTTAAAAATACCACCTGGGGAGCTGATACCAAGGACATAAGAAGAAGGAAGATGTTTCAAGAACGATAATGCCAACAAAAGTGGTCTGCATTCAAGTGATGTATGTATTGATCATGATAAGAGTTGTATGAGCCCCCACTAAAATTTTTTTAAAAATTCCACCTAAGCCTTCCTAGGGACACCCTTGCTCTCTGACCCTTTAAAAGGGTCTCATGCAACAGGTTTGCCCAACTCCCTACGTCCCATGGTCGTCATGACGTCCTTGGATCTCTTGACGGCTGCCTCTGTGAACAGTGACTGACGTGAATCCAAGCCAGAGGAAGTCCTCGACAACCGCGTCCTTTCCTCCCGTATCATGCCGGTGGTGACTGGTCCAGTTACAGGCTGTGGGGTCGGCATCTCCCTTTCTCGAGACACGGATGCTGCATGCTGGCGAGGGGCTCATGGCTTCTAAAGATGCCTGTGCACACACTGTCGCAGGGGCTCCTGGTGACAGCCCCGTGAGGCAGGCAGTCTTCGTTTCCCAGGCAAAGGAGTGGGCACTGAGGCCCAGCAGTCTCCTGATGTGACACACACTGGGCACGGGGCCACGCTGTGAATCTGGCTCCAGAGTCTGTGTCGCTGCTTCCTGCTCTCCGAATTCTCTCGGGCAATGTCAGACTCCAGTATTTAGAGGGGGGTTGGTGTACAGGTCTCTGTTTGGTGTGACCCGCAGTGTCACTGAATTGTGTGAGCTCCCTGGTTCAGTTCTCTCGCCACGCGTCCCCATAACAAGCCTTCAGGAAGCCCCAACAGGTAAAAGTAAAGCCAGGAAGAACCACCCCCCTCTCAGCAGAGAATGCACATAGGCTTAGACTTGACCTTCCTGACATGAGAATGCAGTAGCTTCCTGTACACAGTACAGGCCTTTCGTGTCTTCCAGGTGCTTCCAGGAGCAGTATGGTGCAGTACCACATATCACCTTTACTGTGAGGGGCCTTCACAAAGGTCATAGGAAATGGAATGGAACTTTTCCAGTGGGTTTTCTAAGGCCCCCTCATATTATGTATATGACCCATACATACGTTTCTGGCTTAGGTGTCCAGCATACGGAGCTATCTAAAAAACTTACCAAGGACAGTGTGTGCTTGGACCCTGGCACAGCGACAGCATCGGGGTATTGTCTCCATTCAGTTCCCGGCTCTTATTTGATGACCTCAAAGGGTGGGACGGCTTCCAGGCCGGACAGCAGCAGGCTAGGTGATAACAGCCGCCAGAGGCGGGGGAGAAGATTCTATTTTGAGATGGAAGAAGAGCTTGCTACACAGCAGACGCCACCACTGGCCCTGCCCTGCACAGAGCGGAACACCCTGATTCACACGGCGCGGAGACCCGCCATCTGTGAGCGCCTAGTTCCTATGCCTGAGGGTGACTAATAAAGATGCTCTTTTTTCTGAGAGTCCTGGGAGAAAGGGGGGTACATTTTCCTGTCCTGAGAGGTCAAGAACAGTGGTCTGAAGACAAGATTCTAGAGTTTGGAAGGCAGATGAGCTTGGGCCAGGGTGTCCATAACATATGCTCTCTGTCTGCGCTCAGTGTCACGCCCAGGCCCATGCAGCTCTCTCCAGTGCCTTCATCACTGGCCTGCTGGGCAGGATCTCACCAAGAGAACCTACTGGGCCCCTGTGTTGGAAGCTAACCTTGATGCAGATGAAAGAAATTGCACACAGAAAGAAAAGGGACTTGGAGCCTCTTATTTCGACTCCTCTGGAGTTGGCATGCATACCTATTAGCATGAAACCCATTCATCTTGTAGCCAGCAGCCTCAGTTTACCTCTTCACCATTCACATTGCAGAGAGATCTCTGTCTGCTCATTCTGAAAATGCCTGACATCATGTACACCTGGAGGGGAGAAACGGAGAGACACCAGTGTAGGACCAGAGCCTCGCAGAGGTTGGTGGGTAGAAACCAACAAGAGAGGTTCAAGAGGGTGACGTCATGTGATCACGGGCCTCGTGTGAGCTAAGCTGTCCCCTTGACGATGTCCCTGCAGATCTGAGTGCACAGAAGATGTGGAGAGCGATTTGCAGCAGCAGCAGCACCTGGAGGAGTCTGCACTGGGTGTGCGTGGCTCTGCTGGGACTTGGTCCTTTCAGAATGCTTGTTCTCCACAACCTGCCCCCAATGTCAGCCCTGCTGCTCCCATCAGAAGCTCATCTCCCAAAATCGTCAATTTAGTAGGAAGCACGGAGCCCTCGCATTGTAAAAGAATAACCAGCAGACGGGTCTGGAAAAGGGCAAGTGTGCAAATGGAACCCTGGTCGCAGGGAAGGTGGAAGTCGCAGGACCTCCTCACCTGTTTTACGGTTAGAGGTTTTAGGATAAGTCTGTCCAGACTCAAAACTCAACAGCCGTCAAGGTGATTTGGGCTGCTGGCCAGCCGGTGTTGCTGTTAGGGACCCTGGAGTGTGTCCCTCCCCAAAGCTGCCGGATTGCCAGAGAAGCACAACAGCACTGTCTGGTCCTGCGCCATGCTCACAAGGCTTCCGTGCCCATTGTTGCAGCCACCGTGTCCACCCAGCTTGTCCAGGGCCCTCCTCTTTTTCACTTCCCCTCCACATGAGCAAGCATGGTGTCCTTCCCCAGGCACTGGTCTCTCCTGACAGCATGTCCAAAATGTGTCCCCATCCTTGTCTTTCAGGAGGATTCTGGCTGTACAGACAGACTTATACTCATGTAACCTTCAGTGTCCTTTGCCGGCACCCTAGTGACAAACGCATCCATTCTACTGTCTTTCTTCCTCAGTGTCTGGTTCTCACAGGCACAGGAGGACATTGATAATACTGAGGCTTTGTCTTCTTGGCAGTCCACAGGGCTTTCAGTCAATTTTCTTCTCCAGCTTCATAAAACAAATGCGTCCATTCCTTTCCTGTGGCCCTTACTCAGTGTGGGACTTCCACAGGCACAGGAGGCCATTGAACAAACTGGCTTGAGACAGAGGAACGTTATCCTCAGAGTGACCACCTTGCCTGTCAGTACTTCAAAGAGGTGACGTGCAGATTTACCCAATGGAATACATCTTTTGATGTCTTTTTTGCTGCTTCCAGGAGCATTGATTGTGGAGTCAGGTAAGACAGAATCCTGGACACCTTGAATCTTTTCCACATTTATCATGATACTACTTCGTTGGTTCAGTTTTGAGAGTGTTTGTCTTTGTTACATTGAGTGAATCGATCTTGAAAACTGCCATCCTTGGCCTTCATTGACAGATGCTTCAAGTCTTCCTCTCCTTCAGCAAGCAAGGTTGTGTCCCTGCCCATCGAAGGTTGGCCTTCCTCCACTCCTGATGCCACATTTTTTCTCTAAGTCATCCGGCTTCTCTTAGCCCAGCACACAGCTTGAATAGAAGGGCGAGAGGATGCCACCCTGACGCACACCTTTCCTGGTTGCAAACCTCACAGTATCCCCCGTTCTCAAACAACAGCTTCTTACTTGATCCATGCACAAGTTCTGCATGAGTACAGTATTGTGTTCTAGAGCTCACACTCTTCTCAGGGTTATCCAGAGTGCTTCATGGTCCACAAGGTAGAATGCTTTTGCATGGTCAATAAAGCACAAGTCAACATCTTTCTGATAGTCTCTGCTTTCAGTCAAGGTCCATGTGAAATCAGCAGTGGTCTATATCCTTTATTCCACATCCTCTCTGAATCTGTCCAGAACAGCTCCCTGTCAGTCTACACTTGCAACGGTCGTTGTACCATCTTCAGTAAAAATGTACTTGCATGTGATAGCAGTGACACTGTTCCAGTTTGAGCATTCAGTTGGGGGTCAGCTTACTTTGTAATGGGCACAAATATGGAGGACTTCAAGTCAGTTGTCCAAGCAGCTGTTTTCTGGAGTTCCTGGCATAGACGAATGAATGTTTGCAGTGCTTCATCGGTTTGTTGAACATTTCAATCAGGTAGTTCGTCAAATCTTGGAGCCTTGTTTTGGCTAAGGCATTCAGCGTCGTTTGCGTTTCTCCTGACCCTGCCCACTCTCCAGGCTGCCTTTGCATGCTGTTTGATGTCCCAGCAGGGCCAGGAGAAAGCTGCTAAGTCCCCACCACCATCCTGCCCATCAGCGAACACCACAGCCAGCTCCTGCCAGCCTCTCGGCATTTGAAGCAGCAAGTAGACGTCCTAAAGTTTCAAGTGGTCCTTAAACTGACTGTTAGCCTTTCCACCATCAAAGCAACTTGGGGTTCGGATGGGAGGTTGGGTAATCCCCCTTACTGCTGATGGCAACAGGGAGAACATGACATTCCAGAAGGTTAAGCAGCTTCTTCTGGGAGGACCTTGGGCTTGGTTTTGTGCTCTCTGTGTCCTGGGACTCAGAAGGGAGGTCCCCTACTTTGAAAGATCATTGAACTGTTTTCTGAAAAACAAAACCCCAGTGACTTTTACCCAGAATGCTCTGGGTGGAGGCTCACGTACTTGATTCAGATAGCATCTGTCACCTGAGCAGAGAGCCCGGGCGGTGTCCTGGTTATGAGCCAGGCTGAGACCCACCTGGGCGGCAGTTGGAAGCCAGCAGCGGCTCTGCAGGAGACAGACGGGCTTTCCACTTCCTTAACAGTCACTGTTGTGGAAGCGCACAGGGGTCACCCTGAGTCGGCATTGACTCGATGGCAGTGAGCTCCTAGGAGAGAGGGGAGAGTCCTGGGCTGAGTGTTAGAGCTGTGAACCAGCACAGGCGGCAGTTCCAGTCCACCCGCTGCCCGTGGGAGAAAGGCTGAGGCTTCCCGCTCCCGTAAAGGGCCCATCTCTGGACAGGTCTGCTCTGCCCTGGAGGCTTGCTCCGAGTCAGAATCAACTCAAGGGAAGCGAGCTTCAGTTTGACAGTGTGGCCCAGGCCCTCGTCGCCTCTCCCCTCAGCCTCCTCCTGCTGTAATTGTGTCACTAGCTTCTCTCTTCACAGCAGCAGACTGCTATTTGAAAGACCAGCCAAGGCCTGTCTTCCTCCCGCCCAGGCCTGGCCCCTGGTGTCCCATTTCATGTAGAGTAGCAGTTCTCCACCTTTGGGTCGTGACCCCCTTTGGCAGTTTAATGACCCTTTCACAGGGGTTGCCCAATTCATAACTAGTAAAATGACAGTATGAAGTAGCAAGGAAAATAATTTTATGGTTGGGGGTCACCACAACAAGAGGAACTATTAAAGGGATGTGGCAATGAGAAGGTTGAGAACCACTGATGCAGAGAAAGGCCTTGTACTAATCACTTGTGTTCTAGACTTCTCTGAGCATATCTTCCTGAGGTCACCTGCCCTTCAGGCCCAGAGCCTCCTGACTGCTTCCCACATGGGCAGGTCTCCTTCCCACAAGACCTTGCTTCTCTGCTTGAAACACCCTTTTCCCACGTAGCCACCTTGCCCTTTCCCCGGCTGCCCTCGGCTTTCCGCACCAATCCTGGTGTACCGTAAGACCTCTCCGGGGCTTGACACCCCAGCCCTAAAGCCTCAACCCCCGCACACTCCTTTACTCCCTCGCCCGCCTCTGCTGCTCTCACTGCAGCTCACTTCACGCCACCCAACACATCAGTGTAGTTCCTCTATCCGTCCACCCTCCCTTGTGGGGGCACACATGACGAGAGTGATGGCAGCATTAAGGTGAGACCGATGGGGACCCTAGTGCAGCAGAAGGAAACACTGCCCTGTCCTGCGCCAACCTCAGGATGGTTCCGATGGGCGTGAGCCCCTGGATGGAGTCACTGTGTCCATCGTCTCTCTGAGGCCCTTCCTCTCTCTCATTGTTCCTCCACTTCACCAAGCATGATGTCCTTTGTCAAGGACTGGTCTCTCCTGACCCCGTGTCCGAACCCTCTCCGAGCTTCTAAGGAGCAGACTGCCCACACCTCGGAAGACGGATCCGTTTGTCCTTTAGCAGTCCCTGGTACTTTGCGTGTTCTTCACCCGCCCCACGGGTCTAATGCACGGGTCCTTTTTTGGTCTTCCTTATTCACTGTCCAACTTTCACTGGCACAGAAGGTGATTAGAAATACCATGGCCTAGGTCAGGCCCACCTTAGTCCTCAAAGTGACCTCCTTGCCTTTCAACGCTCTTTCAAGGTCTTGTGCAGCAGACTGACCCCGAGTCATGTGTCCTTGGCTCTCAAGAATCCTTGCCAGCTTCCAACCTCTTCTCCATTGATCACGGGTGACCTCGTGGTCCATTCCTGAGGATTTTGGTCTTCTTCACACTGAATGAGACGCTTACCAGGGTCGTAGGGACCGATTTTGTTGAGTGCCCCACAGCAGTCAGCACGGTCGCCAGCACCTAATGGATACAAGACCTCATGCTGCAGGCGTGGCCTGTCTGCGGTGGCCAGCACGACTGGCTCCCAGCTCTGAGAACGGGCGTGGAGCGTAAAGGCGAGAGACCAGGCATGCCAGCTGGTCATAAGCGCCCGTGTAGAAACCGGCGTGAAGACGTGGGCTCGCCGACCTGGGAGCCCACCTGCTTTCTCTCATCCTGCACCAGGCCCAGGGAGGGCAAGGCGCAGTGGCAGGAATTCCTGGCCGGTGCTCCTGAACACCGGGAATAGCTCCGAACCCTCTAGCTGCCGACATACCTGGGGGTCCAGGGGGGTCCACAGGGGTGGCCGTCCTTTGTAAGCTGCTTGCCTGGGACGCGTTCGTTCCCCGCCCTCTGGTGCCGCGTGTTACTGTCAGCGTTTGAGACTTAGCATCGAAGTCCCCAGCTTACAATGCAGAATTGAGCAATGGCTTTGCGCATCCTGAGGTTCACAGATCCATTATTCCTTACGCTTCTTTGTTTTTCCTCCTTTTTATTGCCTTCAGTGTTGCCTGGAATACCAGGGAGCTGGAAGCGATTGTGCCTGGGGACCGTGCACTTGCTGTGGATCCAGTAAGACTCTTGAACCTGCCTTCCGGGAGAAGCCGCTTTCTTGCCGATCAGTAAACGGGCTGAAGGACGCGTGCTGAGAGCTGCCAGGCGTGCCTTCTCACCTGACATGCAGCTCAAGATGATGCAGGACGCGGGGCAGCCTCTGTACACGCCACAGGTGAGCGAGGGGCTCCGCCCCTTGGCCATGTCCCCCGCGCAGCCCCACGCCCACAGCGCGGCTCGAGCCAATGCGCGGGAAGGCCACGCCCTCTGGCGTCAGGACCCAGAGAGGGAAACCCCCATGACCACCATCGCCACGTGTGCCAAGTGCAAAAGTGCCCACAGGGTTCCCCTGCAGGACTTCCTCCTGGGCACCGGGCAGGGCCACAGAGAAGACCCGTACATCTGCTTCAAGTGCAGCCTGGAGGCGCCTGCCCCCCGCTTCCACTTTGTGAGCCCCGGCTTCGGGAGCGGCGCCGACGGCCTCTCGGGCCCCGTCCCCAGCAAGTTCAAGGTGAGGAACTTCAAGCCCGGCAAATACTACTGCGACAAGTGCCGGTTTTCCACCAAGGACGCGCTGCAGTACCGGAAGCACGCCCTCCAGCACGAGGAGATCAAGTTCCTCTGCTCCCACTGCAGCCACGTCTCCTACACCAAAGGGGAGTTCCAGAGGCACCTGGTGAAGCACACGGGCGTCTTCCCCTACCGCTGCGAGTACTGCGACTACGGCGCCGTCCGCAACGACTACATCGTCAAGCACAGGAAGCGCGTGCACGAGAAAGCGGGCGGGGGCGCGCCGTCCCCCAAAGCCGGGGCCAAGCTGGAGCTGAAGGGAAGCAGCCCGTCCAAGCCCCGCCCCGAACTGCCCTTGGCGCCTGCCCCGAGGACTCTGTTCCAGGACCGGCTGCCCGATCCTCCCGCCCGGTTCCCCCTGCCCATGCGGAAAGACGGGCTGCCCAGCGCCCCGCGGATGCCAGAGGCCAAAGAGCACCAGAAAGACGTCGTGTGCGTCCCCAGCAGAGCGGTGCTGGCCTCGGGGCCCGGCGAGGCCGAGGGCTTCGAGAACAAGAGCGTGGAGGTGGAAGTGCTGTCCCCCACCAAGGAGCCCGTCCAGCCAGGCATGCCGCTCACGGTGGTGGCGCCCGCCGAGCTGGTCGTCCCTGCCAACTGCCTGGCTCAGCTGATGGACGTCAAGGTGGTCAACGGGACGCAGCAACTCGTCCTGAAACTGTTTCCCCTGGAAGAAAACGGAGGCCCCAAGGCAGGCAGCAGCAGTGACGGAGACGGTCCCGAGGCTCTGAGGAAGAAGGGTCCGAAGACTCCTGCAGAAAAAGCCCACTCTCCGGAGCAAGCCAGGCCACCCATCACTGAGGAGACCATCGGGACCCTCCTGGGCTTGGGGGGGCTTCAGCCAGAGGGGCGCCATCCCCTGCAAAATGTTAAATGGATCAAGCCCTATGATTTCGTGGCACCCCACCCTGGTGGGCCCCCCACGGGAGAAGCCCTCCTCTGCCCCGGCAGAGTTAAGGGTACGCAGGAGAGTGGCCATCCGTTTGCACTGAGACCCACCCTACCACCTCCCCTGGTCCTGAAAGGGCATTGCCCACCGCCCCCCAACACTGGTGCTCCACGGGGCCCGGGGGCTGCACCGCACCCTTTTCCTCACCAGCCCGCCCTGTCTTTCCCTATGGATGGGTGGAGGCTCCCCAGTGATCTGCAGCAACTGGTCCCTCTCTCGGCCGCCCCACCTGCAACGCTCTGCTTCCAGAGGGAGAGGGGCCAGCTGCCCAGACATGAAAATGGCCTGCCCCCCAGAGGGGAGATCAACTTTCCTCTGAGGATGGCTTCCTCCCACCAGAAGCCGAAGGACAGCTCCACAGAGGCAGCATCAACAACAGGTCGCCCCACCTCTCCCCCTAAAAGCGAGCATTCACCTGGGGACGCCCCCGAAGAGGACAGGCCCAGGGACACTCCTGGGGAGCTGGAGCCCGCGGGCAGGAGCAGCAGCCCCTGCACTGACGGCCCCATCATCTCCTCGGTGTTTTCCCTGAGCTCCGGCTCCCAGAACGTCCCCGAGGGCATCCGCTGGGGCAGCTCAACGTCCAAAATCAAGTCCCTCGGACTGTTGCGCCAAAAGATCGCCCAGCTCATCGAGTCCTGCGGCCGGCCTGCGACCTTGGCCGTGAGCAACGCCTCCCGTCAGCGCGGGGCCCAAGCTGAAAAGGAAGCTTCGGGAGTCACCTCAGAAGGTGTCCAGGAAATCAGCGTATCCGTGATGGGGCCTGCCGTGCCCCTGGGCGCCCCTGAAGACCCCCAGGCCGACGGCCCTGGCTGTGGACTCATCCGGGAGCTGGCGAAGGGCAGCGGTGCACAGGTGGACAGCGGTATGGCCCAGCAGGCTCCTGTGGCCTCACCAGTGTTGATCCCCAAAGGGGCTGTCTTGAGGGTTCTCAACTCGTCTGAGGACGCCCATGTGATAGAGGCCACATGCGAGGCACCCCTCAGGCTGCCCTGCAGTGAAGCACAGCTAGTAAACCCTGGGCCACCCTGCCCGCTGAGGCAGGCAGACTTGATCTCTCAGGCACTGGAGAGGGGCCCAGTAGATGAACCCCAAAGCCTCGAGA
>PVJH01036594.1:0-18652 GCA_004026705.1 Nesogale talazaci | reverse complement strand
GCTACCGAGACACAGCCAAGAACCAACTACTGATATCCCCAACAATGTGATAAACCTCAAAATCACATACTACAGGATTTCACATATGTGAAATTCTAGAGAGAGAGACAAGAAGAAATAATGACACAGCCTCGAGGAGAGGAGAGCCAGGGTCAGGGATCACAGGAACTGAAGCCCAAAAGAACTTCCTGGCATGCCCTGAGAGGATGTCTTGGTGATCGTGGCATCCCTTTGTCAAGATGCACTGACTGGACTACAGTCGGGGTGAACATCCCAGATTTTATGAAGAGAATATCCAGGGAAGGTTGCTTTGAAAAAGAAAAAGATGAAAGATAGATGTTCAAAAAGCGCAGACACTATCTTAAAAAGCTTCCTCTTGTCAAAATGGGATGATTCCCACATTAAAAAGCATGGTTATTGTGGCCTCATATAATAGTTGTCCTTTGGTGATTGATTGCTTCCTTCAGCCTAAAGTCCTCCAAATCGACCATCACCCGAGGTGTCTCCTTGAGCAATGGGTACGTTTCTATTGTGCATGTGCATGTGCATGTGCATGTCACCAGAAAGGTTTCATACAAAAGAAACTACCAGAGATGGCAGGAAGTGGAAGAGAAGATGACTTGGGGGAAGGATAGGCAGTGCCCTACCAAAGGGGGAGGGGAGAATTAAGTGGTGGGGCAGGGCAGAGCAAGCTATTGAGAAGTTAAATAAGAGATATATTTAAGCTATTGAATACTAAAATGATGAACTGAAAGATAAACCCCTACCTAATTCACAATAAAAAGGTGGGGTGGGGGGCGCGAAAGGAAGGTTACAAAGTAAGGGATCAGTAAAAACTGAGAGTCCCATAGTGACAAGGAGATACATATATAGATACCAAGAAGATTGATACACATCTTCATAGACATGTCCATAGAGGTGATAGCTATATCTATCATAGACATAACCATATCAAGAAAGTAAAAGTATTTTTAACAGCAAGGGGATGATGATTATTACAGAGGTGAAGAATTTGGGGTGAAGGTGTGACCAAACAATAGTCCTTTAGAGGACCAATTTCTGAATAAAATTATATTAGCTAGCATTCACTTTAGAATCACAAGTAAAGCTGCACATGTAAGTATTTTGCAGTAAAAAAAAAATGCACTCACTATGGGCAGAAAAGCAGATCTTCCCGTAATCCATGTAAAATACAATTCTGATCCATTGGTTTCATATCTCTATTAAAGGGGCCTATTAAATTTGTTGACAGAGCAGATGTATAAGTAATTAAATAGAAGTAATTCTTATATTAATGTCTTTAAGAGAGCTTTTTTTTAAGATAAAACAGCAAGGAGTTAGAAGAGAAATCGTTTTCAGACATGATTTCTTCTTGAAGGGAGAAGCCTTTAAAAATCCCTCAAGCAAGAAAATACCTACTCTCTTGGAAAAAGAAGAGGAGCTACATGGAGACTCTCTTTAGTGGAAATCAACACTCAGCTAACTCGAGGTCTTAAGTGGGTTCTTTCTTGAGCTCCCTCTGAAAATATTGATTAAGTTAGCAAAAGGAATGCGAATTTCATTAAAAAGGAATTTGATTAGGCACTTGAGGAGAACTGATTAGCACCAACCGTGTTCAACGTTGATGTCAGAGGCTCTGGCAGCGCCTGGTTGGGGCCAATTGTTGAGTATTGTTTGTTCATTTTGACTCCCTTTCTTCCCCACCACAATATTCTCTGCTCCCCTATCATTACCTTAATAATAAAAGGCAAAATGATAAAAATTTAAATTAGTGGGCTGATTTCATCTCTCTAAGCTCCATTGTAGGCAAGGCCTTTTCATCTTCCGATTTGAGAAAATTCATTGTAACACATTTATTCCACTCTGCCCAGAAAACGATTTTGGTCTCAGACAACTCTTATTTATTCATTCTCCTGGATGAAAACAGAACCCCAGATAATGCAAAATGATAAACCGCTTAGATTTGACTTTCAAATGTGTGCTTGTACTTACATTTGATTATGAGTATATTGAATATTTGGGGGATTTCATGCTGGCAAAAAGAGCTGTAAGGGGGAAGAGTCTGGGACATGTTTGGGGTCTCAAGCCCCACTCCTTGGGTTATATGTCCCCCCACCCCCCAAATTGGTAGCACACATTCTGGGGCATATGCAGAACACTCCTCTATTCCTGCTGACTTCTGACTCATCTCCCCGAGGCAGGGCAGCAAGTGTTCCGGGTACCATGTGAACTGATCATCATTGTCTTGGGTGTGAGATGAAAATGTGCAGTTTCTGTCTGGGAAAGGAGCATCACCCCCAAACAATGGCTTTTCCAGAGCCCCAGGAATGACCTTGTCTAACCTTGCCTTTCCAGTGCGGGTTTTCGGCTTTGCCTCTTTGGATTTCTTTATGGCTTTTATGATTGAGCAAAGGACCTAGGTCTAGGTAATAGAATTAGGGACTTGGGATCAAATGACTGGGACACTTCTCTCCTGGATTCTGAGAACATTGTCTCCTGTTTGCAAAGGTCTGCTCTTTCTATAAGGTAAATTTAATCTAATTTACTTCCTCTGCCCACTCTGGAAAATATGAGATGAAACTAAACATACACAGGGTGGTGAAAAACAAGGGTTGGGGGATGATGAATTTCAGTCTGATTTGTGCTCTATTTTATTACCCTGTCACAAGCCATGTGACTTTGGGCAGGTCACTGAACTCTTGGTGAACTTTGGATCAGGACATGCGCCTCCCAAGGTCATGCTGAGGTAGAAGGGAGACTCACTATGCAAAAGTGCTTTACAAACTGTAAAATTCTGCTTCTTATTTAGTGTTCGGTTATTTGCTCGTGAAATTATTTCAGAAGCTCACAAATAAAAATGGATCACATGAAGGTAATTTATTTACAAAACCTTCACCCATTCTAAGGAACTGACATTATGGAATGAGAATTTCCAGGTTGGTACTATTGGCAAAAGGAGCCAGTTGTTGTTGTCCACTCTGTGGTCCGAGTGCCCTGTGCCCCGCTGGGTGGTTGGTAGCATCCTTGGCCTATATCCACTAGATGCCAGTACCCCCATCACCGAGCTATGACAACTAGAACCGTTTCCAAAACTCTCACAGCCATTGAGTTGGTTCTGACTCAAAGCAACCCAATAAAATAGAGAAGAGCCACCCCTGTGGATTTCCGAGACTGCAAATCTCTAAAGGAGTAGAAAGTCTCATCTTTCACCATCTGTGAAAGTTTCAGATCTGTGGGCAGCAGCTCAAAACATGATGCACTAAGCTAAAGTGGAGGGGTGGGAAATGTCAGTGGTTGGAGCCTGCTATAAAGGGTGATGTATCCCACGGGCCTTTGACAGCTGCCTGTGCTATCGACCCAGGAAGAGGACCACACGTCCTGTAGACTTCAGATAAGAATGCTCGTGATCAACTGGTACATATTTTCTTGTGTCTAACTGCAACACCAGCAGTTCAAAACCACCAGCTGCTGCTTCAGAGAAAGAAGAGACTTTCACGTCCCATACAGATTTCCAATCTCAGAAATCCAAAGGGGACATTCTACTCTGCCTGAGAGGTCCTCTATGAGTCACCTTGACTCCACGGCAGAGTTGAGAAGTGTCCCTGAGTGCCTCTGTCCAGCTCACAACCGAATGGTCCCGAGAGAAGATTACAGCCCATGCCCTCTACAATTAAAAGCTCAGTGCCGGATTAACAAACGCCCCTTCCCCCCTTTATGGTCATAAGAGATTTTGCCTAGAACTTGAAGCCCTCCACAGACACTGTGGTGAAATTTAGAGCAGACTTTACCGAACTTCCTCCGCCCTGCCTTGTAGGACAGTGGCTGATTCAGTAGCTGATAGCCAGTAAAAGTGCAGCAATGTCGAGCCTCAGATTTAGGCATGCGGGGCCTCTCTTTCCTTTGTGGGTCCCGGAGGGATGCAAACAGCGGAGCGCTCCACTATCTGGGCAAAGCCCAAACCCATCCCAACATGCCTGGGAATAAAGGTCTGGTGACGGAGGCCAGGGACTGTCAGAGTTCTAGTCTATATCAGTGAAATCACCACGAGGAGGGGTCAACTGACAGCAACTAAGGACAAAGCCTTTTCTCTGGATGTTGAAATAGTCAGCAGGGCTCACCTGAACCAGGCTTCTCAACTGCTGCCATCTCTTGAGACCACCCAGATATGCCCAGGTTCCCACTGGTTATTTAAAGCCTTGAATCTCTGGGAGTCATTTTTTTCAATAATTTTATTGGGTGCTCTTACAGCTCTTATAACATTCCATATATCATTTGTATCAAGCATATTTGTGCACATGTTGCCATATTCATTTCCAAATGTTTTCTACTTGAGCCTTTGGTATAAGCTCCTCCTTACCTCTTCTTTTTTTAAATATAGAGTTTATTGAGGGTTCTTGCAGCTCTTACAACATTCAATAAATCATTTGTATTAAGCACACTTGTACTCATGTTGCCACATTCATTTCCAAACATTTTCTACTTGAACCCCCGGCATAAGTGCCTCTTTCCCCCTTTCCTCTAGTTCTTTTTTTTTTTTTTAATTCTAGCTCCCCATATTCCCCTCCCCCACAAACCCCTAATAATTTACAAATTTTTATTACTTCTTCATAGCATACACTGTCCAATGTGTCACCTCACCCCCCCCACCCACTCTCTGAACTCCAGAGAGGAGGTCACATGTAGCTCCCTGAAATTAGTTCCCCCTTTATGTTCCTTCATCCCTCCACCCTTCAGTGACACCACTCTCCCCACTAGTCCCAAGGAACCATCTATCCTAAATTCCCCATGTTTCCGACTCCAGTGTACATCCCCTGGTCTAGCTAAATCTGTCTGGTAGAATTGGGATCATGATAGTCAGTGGGAGGAAGCATTTGAGAACCAGAGGAAAGTTGCACATTTCATTGTTAGTACTTGTTTGCTTTCAAGGCTTTAAGATCCCAGACACCACATGTTTTGATAGCCAGGCACCATCAGCTTTCTTCGCCACATTTGCTTATGCACATATTTGTCATCAGCGATCATAGCAGGAAAGTGAGCATATAATGCTGTGATTATTAGTTCTTGAAACCTGATAATTGATCCCTTTGGCAAAACAAGTGGTCATCCAGCTTAGAAGCAACAAAGCCCACATGGAAGAAGCACACCAGCTTATGGGACCAAGAGATGCCAAAGCAATCTGAGAGTCATTTTTGCAGAACACACTGCCTCCCTTGTCCCCCAAGACTCTCTCCAATCCCTCACCCTGCAGCTCTCTTCCCCGCTTACTCTCTTCTTTATTTGTTCTTCTTTCTTCTGTCTTTTGTGTTGGGTCCTTTTCAAAAACCTGTCGCCAACCCCAACATTGATACCTAACTCCTTCCCTTTTCTTTCCTCAGGCCATCCTCATCCCAATCTTGGAAATCATTTTGTGAAATCCCTCCTCCTCACATCCTTCTCCTCACCCAGAAAGCCTCAGCTCAAGGGCTATCACCAGATGAAAGGGAACCAGGAACCGCGTGTGTGTATACAGAACTGTGCTCCATAGGCTTGTCAGGGTCTATTTTGGGGGAGCATATTTCCAGGTCTTTCTTCCTAGGTGCCCCAGCACAGACTCCATACACTATCGTCCTGGTGAGCATTCAAGCACTTAACCTTGTTTACCACTCAGGAACCTCACACTGTATGTGTGGCAAATGTGGAGTCAGATGTGGGCACCATGTTCTAGGGACCAGAGTCGTGCATGCAATGGTGTATCTTCAAGCTCAGGCTCAATCCCCTTTAATAGTTCTGGACTAGAAAACAGAAGGTGGCACTGAGGAAAGACAGTGTAACAACTGAAAAGGATACGTTGAATCTTGGGAAGAAACGCAGCCAGGAAGATATTGTCAGGGACCAAAAAGAAACTTCTGGAAATGGTTCATCCAGAAGGGCTGGATGAATAACCTCAGTCAAATCACACCCAAGTGCTCCAGCCCTTTGTTTCTTCATACATTTTCCATGTTGGACATCACCAACTAGAGTGTAGTGACTTGGGGGAAGGGTGTATTGGAGCTTACATTTCTGAGCACTAAGTTTAAGGACGACGCTGTCTTATGGTGCGAGAAAGAGGAGGCTTTCTACTCCCATAAAGAGCAGTCGTGGGGAGAAGACAGGCCAGTCAAGGTGCAGTGAGGTGGCGCCAAAGCTTACAACTTTCCTCTAGTTCCTAAAGGCTTCCTATCCCCAAGTATTATGGTCCCAATTCTACCTTACAAATCCAGCTGGACTGGACGAGGCACACTGGGAGAGATGGGAAATGGAAATATGGAGAACCCGGGACGGATGAACCCCTTGGGGCCAGTAGTAAGAGTGGAGCTACTGGATGGGCGGAGGGAAGATGGGGTAGAGAGGGAGCCAACTACAAGGATCTACACAAAACCTCCTATCGGGAGGACAGACATCGGAGGAGAGGGCGAGGCGAGACGTCAGGCAGTGTAAGATATGACAGTACAATAATAATTTATGAAGTATTGAGGGTTGCTGGGAGGCAAGGATGGAAGGGAAAAGATGAGAAGCTGATGTCAAGGGCTCAAGTGAAAAAGCGGATGTTTGGAGAATGACGGCAGCAGGCATGTGAAGGTGCTTGGCACAGTATATGTATTTGTGTTTTGTGAAAAACGATGTATGAGCCTCCAATAAAATGATTTAAAAAAAAAGAGTTACAGTCTCAGAAACCCACCAGGGCAGTTCTACCCTGTCCTACAGGGGCTCAATGAGTCAGAATTGCCTTGGGCAGTGAGCTTGGTTTGTGTCTGTTTGTTTTGTGGCTTACAGTGGAAGCTCTAAATCCACGTGGGAGTCTCCATATAC
The DNA here is from genome assembly GCA_004026705.1 of Nesogale talazaci. Classification (NCBI taxonomy): domain Eukaryota; kingdom Metazoa; phylum Chordata; class Mammalia; order Afrosoricida; family Tenrecidae; genus Nesogale; species Nesogale talazaci. The sequence goes on along the minus strand of PVJH01036594.1, from coordinate 11,824 downwards.
ATTCAGACTGTTTAATTCCTGGTGACCTTTTTCCAGGAGTGGGAAGGGCCTTGTGCTCAGACAGAATGCCTCAGAGGATGGATTAGCGGATTATGACCCCTCCCCTGGCCGGTCTGAGGAAGAGGCAGACTGGGTCCTGAAGAACTTGCCTGGGTGTGAGTAAAAAGGGAAGTTGTGATGCTAGCTTTGCATAGTCCTGAGTCATAGCCGGACTGCCGTGGTCAGAGGGCCCTGCACCGACCTTAGAAGCTCTTCAGTCTATCATATTGTACATGTCCCAGTTGAGAACCCAGTCTCACAGCTGTCATCCAGCCTGCCACTGTGCTGTGCTGCTCTGCCACCGGTCGTCCTTTTGGGACAGCTCTCGTGTTCTTTGAAGCCGCTGGTTCTCTGTAAACCTTTGGATGTCGTTCTGCCTTGGTGCTGATGGACTTCCCCATCTGCATCAAATGTCTTTGTCTTTTTTTTGTCCTGTTTAAGAATTAATCAAAGTTGTCCTCAAATCATATTTGGGATTTGGGATCTCTTTTGTCCCCTAAAACACAAGTAAGGCAAGATACAGCAAAGGGGAGATCAGGCAAAATGACCAGGGTCACAGAAGACACTGGGAGCCAAAGGCAACAAAGGCAGGCACCATGCCTCCCACCATGGAGCCCTGACAATCACGCCAGTTCTTTACATGGGAATCCCCATAGAGACATGTAAGTGGAACAAATGTGGGGAGGGGAGTACGCTTACAATTATATACAGGTCTGGCACAGGATTTAAAAAAACGCACATCGATGGAAAAAGTCGTGGTGGTGACATGGCTGTACTGCTGCTGAAGGAAACTGCAAAGTGACTTTCAAGGCTCACCCTGATTCCCTGTGCCATTCACAGCTCCTCTCCAATCAGTCTCCTTCCAGTTGGCTCCTCCCCCGGCAAGTGAGGGGCACATTCCGCCTTCTTTTCTAGAACCATCCCCATCCCTGTGGTTTCTGGGGAGGCAGAGAGATCCTCACACCACCAGGTAGTCAGTGCTTTCATTCTGGAGCTGTGATGCAGGCACCTTAGTAGTACAGTGGTTTAAACTGTTCATCACAAGGTCAGCTGTTAAAATCCACCAGTTGCTGCATGAGATATGGAGATTTTCTGTTCCCATAAATATTTCATCTCAGAGCATTTAAGGAAAAGTTTTATTCTGTCCTCCAGGTTCAACTACAGTTGAAATAGACTGAGTGGCTATGGGTTTGAGATGTTCAGCTGGGTTGTTGGCAGAGTTCACTTCCTGGCAGTTGCAGGACTGAGGGAATGTCTTGCCCACTGGAGGCTGTGGTATGTGCTTCCCAACAGGGCTGCTCTGTCTTTAAAGCTAGCTTAAGAGAGAGTTTCTAGAATAGTGTGTCCCAAAGCACATGATATGGCTCCCTGAAAGGGCACTGACATGGTTCAGTGAGACTGCAAAGCAGACACCTACACTCTGTCCTATGGTGTAGGCTCCAGTACAAATGTTTGTTATGATCAACTGGGTGCCGAGTAATTTTTGCTTTTGGAAAAAGGTCAGCCAACAAGCTAGGGTCCCATGAAATGCAGTTTATCATTGAAATGACCTCCCATCCCCATCACCACATTGTACTTGTTAGAAGCAAATCACAATTCTTGCCCATACTCAAGGGAGGGGGTCATACAAGGCTGTCAACAGGAGGAGGTAGGGAGTGGACGGGTGGGGTGGGGACCATCAGGATCCCTGGGGCCACAGCAACTAAGAACTTGTCTGCTAAATGAAAAGTTAGGGGCTCTGTAGTGCCCTGCTTCCATAAAGATTGCAGCCGGAGAAACCCGGTGGGGCAGTTCTGTGTCCTGTGGGGCTGCAATGAGTCAGTCTCAACTTGAGGGCAAATGATGACTGTCCACCACAGTGATGATAACAACTGCACCCAATGTAATGATCAAGCTGGGTAAAGTAAAGTGGCAGATGAATGGCCGCACCTTGAATTAGCCTGACCCGAGTCACTACTTCTCAACCTTCCTTCCTAAATACCACCCACGCTATCTCCTGTCCCCATTACTGTTTGCCACAGAAAAGGGTCAGACTGCATCGATGTGGCAGATGCCACAGTTCTCCCCAGCTTCCTCTTGCCATTATAGGAACTGAAGGACAGTGTCTCCACAACTTTCTTTCTGGCAAGGTTCGTGTTTGTTTTTTTACCACTGGAAGAAAATTGGAACGTATTTGCAGGCAAATCACATGATCAGAAGTGTACTGGAGGGATCCTAATTTGCACACGTGTAACTAAGGAAAATTGAAGCTGAGGAAGATTAAGAAAGAGCCAAACAATGATCTTGAGTCTCTCTCATCTAAATTTCAAGAATTCGATGTGTTGACCCTAATACTGGTCCTGAGGGGCTGTAGTAAGACAGCAAGAGCATCAGACATGAATAAAGCAAACAGTCACTTAGAAAGAAAGAAAAGATCCAAGTGGATGTCAGAAAAGACTAGGAAACTTCCTCTGACTCCTAGGGCAGCCAAGCACATGAAGGAAATGATGATGTCAAAACTGAACATAAATTTTCAAAGGGCCGGTCGAGAAGACAAAGCCAAATATTATACTGAAGTGTGTAAAGACCTAGAATGAAAACAAGAAAGAAAGAACATGCTCAGCATACCTGAAACTGAAAGAACTCAAGAAAAATCGCAAGCCTTGAGCGACTATTGAAAGATTCTATGGGCAAATTACTGAATAGTTCAAGAAGTATCTAAAGAAGAAGGAAAAACTACACAGAGTCACGGTACCAAGAATAACTAGTCCACATTCAAATCATTCAAGAGAGGATATTAGCAAGAATTGATGGAACTGAAGGGAAAAGACCAAGCTGCACTGAAAGCCTTAGTCAGAAACAAGACTCCAAGAGCGAATGGAAAGCTAATGGAAATGTTTCAACAAACTGATGAAGCATTTGAAGCACAAATTCATTTATGCCAAGAAAAATGATTGGAAGAGATTCACATTTAAGCCCATTCTATTAATATCACATTCAAGTAAACGTTGCTGGAGATCACCAGCTGCACCAGTACATTGACAGGGAGCAAGCTGCCAGGGACTCTGGCCAGATTCAGGAGAGAACGTGGAACAAGGGATATCATTGTTGATGTCAGATGGATCTTGACTCAAAGCAGAGAACACCAGAAAGATGTATATTTCTGTTTTACCAATTCTAAAAAGGTTCGACTGTGAGGATCATAACAAACAATGGGTAGGCTTGAGAAGAATAGGAATTCCAGAACACTTGATGGCACTCATGTGGAAGTTACACATGGATCAAGAAACAATTTTGTGAACAGATCAAGGGGGAAATGACAAGGTTTAAAATCAAGGGAGGTATATGTCAGAGTTATAGCCTATCAACATACTTATTCAACCTGTATGCTGAACAAATAATCAGAGAAGCTGGATTATATAAGAAGAATGTAGCATCAGGATCAAAAGAAAGCTTATTATTAATCACGAGTAATACATTGACAGGTGAAGTGAGGAAGTCATGAAGCACTTGGGGATGAAGAACAAAGATTGCAGCCCTCAGTATGGATTAGACTCACTGTGAACAAGACCAAAAATCTCACAACGGGACCAGTAGTGTAAGAGTATAAGCAACAAAGACGAGGGTTTCACCTTGGGTGGATCTGATCTCACTGCTCATGGGAACAGCAGTAAAGAGATCAAAGAATATATTGCATTGGGTAAATCTGCTGCCCAAGACCCCTTTAAAGTTGTTGAAAACCAAGGATGTTACTTTAAAGACGAATCACCTCATGTACATGTGAAAATTGGACATTGAATAGTAAGAAGGACTGAAGAAAGATCAATGAGTGTGAATCAAAGAGATGGCAAAAAGCAGCAGAAGTATCATGGATTGCCAAAAAAGAACAGACAGCTATCTTGGAAGCACAGCAAGAATGCTTCTGTATTAGTCTGGAAACAAATTCAAGGCACACATATGGATATAAGGGAAAGGTTTATATACAAGAGGAATGGAGCTGAGTCCCAGTGGTGTAGTGGTTGAATGCGGGACTGTGGCCCACTGGGTTGATGGTTCAAATCCAGCAGCAGCTCTCCAGGAGCAAGGCTGGCCCTCCTACTCCCACAAGGAGGCAGTGATGCCCACAAATTTTTAAAAAGAGGAATGGAACATTGAGAAAGCATCCAGCCTGAGCCCTGGTGGCCTAGTGGTTGTGTGGGGGACTGCAGTCTACAGGTTGACAGTTCAAATCCAGCAGCAGTTCTTCAGGAGCAAGGCTGGGTTTCCTACTTTCACCAGGGCAGTGATGCAGAGAGAGAGAGAGAGAGAGAGAGAGAGAGAGAAAGCATCCCAATCTAGTCCAGTTTAAAGTCATAAGTCTGATATCAGCCCATATGTCAGATACCAGTCTATGAAGTCTCCTTCCCACTCATGAAGTCACAGGCCAGTGGGTGCAAAGTCTCGGTGCTGGCAGAGGTCCCCTCATGGCTTCTTGTTTCCAGGCTCAGGGTCCATGAACAGTATGCATTGGTGATACAAATACCTCAGCACTGATAGGGATCTCTCTGTGGCTTTTCTGCCTTCGGAGGTCTGGTTATATCAGGGTAAGGCCATGTGGCTTCTCCTCTGGCTCTCCCGGTTCCTCGGACCCTGCCATCTTGTCTTGTCTTTGGAGCGACTCCCAACAACTGGGGAGATGGTCTCTCATCTCCAAGAGGGAAATATCACGAGACTTCCCAGAATTCTCAGAAGAAAACCATGCCCACACAGAAGCCTCATTGGTTACTCAATGGCTATCTCCATATTAACAGGTAGACTCCACCCCTACATCCCTATCATAAAATTGACATCACGAATACGTGACTGCCACAGCTCCTTAGTCATGTCATTGTGAATGTGGGCGGGGGGTGCAGAGTGGAGACCCAAAGCCATTCTGTGGGCAATTGGACATCCCTTTACAGAAGGGTGGCAGGAAGGAGAAGGGCCAGCCAGGGTGCAGCAGAGAGTCAATGAAACATACAGCTTTCCTCTAGTTCATTAATGTTTCCTCCCCCCACTATCATGACCCTAATTCTACCTTAAAATCCAGCTAGACCAAAGTGTGTACATGGGTAAAGATAAGAGCTGGAAACACAGGGAATCCAGGACAGATAAACCCCTCAGGACCAATATTGAGTGTGGCTATACCAGGAGGGGAAGAGAAAGGGGGAGGGGAAGATCAAAATGATTTGTCTATAATCCCCTTCCAGGGGGATGGGCAACAGAAAGTGGGTAATGGGAGATATCGGTCAATGTATGACATAACAAAATAATAATAATTTATAAATTATTAAGGGCTCATGGGGAAGGGAAGGTGGGGAAGGAAGGAGGAAAATGAGGGTCTGACACCAAGGGCTCAAGTAGAAAGCAAATGCTTTGAGAATGATGATGGCAACAAATGTACAAACGTGCAAATGTGCTTGACACAATGGACGGAGGTAAGGATTTAATGTATGAGTCCCCAATGAAATTATTTGAAAAAAAAAAAAAGGAAGAATGCTCCTTAGAGGCAAGGATGGAGAGACTTTGCCTCATATACTTTGGATGTGTTCTTGAGAGAGACCAGTCCCTGGAATAGGACATGGTGCCAGGTCAAGTGCAGGGGCAGTGAGGATGCGGTAGGCCTTCACTCCAGGTGATGGAAGTCCGTGGAGGCTGCAGCCCTGGGCTCCAGCATGAGAGTGGTTGTGAGGCTGGTGCAGGCTGGACAGGGTTTCCTTCCTTTGTTCCTAGGGATGCTGTGAGTCTAGAATAGCGGTTCTCAACCTGTGGGTCGCCACCCCTTTGGGGGGTTCAAATGACCCTTTCACAGGAGTTGCCTGATTCATAACAGTAGCAAATTATAGTCATGAATTAGCAAGGGAAACAATTTGATGGTTGGGGGGTCACCGCCACATGGGGAACGGTATTAAAGGGCTGTGGCATTAGGAAGGTTGAGAACCACAGATCTAAAGGGACTCAGAAGGACTTAACATCAATGACAGAGACTTCAATTTGGGAAAATGAAAAAAGAGAAACTCTGCTTTACTAGACCTGACCTCATGCTGACATCTCCCTTCCCAGTGTGACAGTGAGTGAAGGAAGAGACATGTTCAAACTCCCTTTCTTGCTGCCTCTCTCCTCTAAGGAAAGCTCCCTGATCCCCTTGGAGCCCTTGGTCTGGGTGCAGGAAGAAGCTTGACTCCACCCACTGCATGTTCGCATCCTTCCCTTTGAGGACCTCTCGCTCCACTGGCCCCCGAGGGGGCTCATTGAGCTAGGCCTCTCTCTGGTCTGCGCCCTAGACACCCAGCCCTGAGCCTCTTCCACCAGATTCTTGAACTTTGAGGCCTTCTCCTCCTGGACTCTGTATTTATTCTGGCCAGAGCTTCTCTCAGTCTGTGCATCTCCCAGTCATATCATGTACCAATCCAGGAACCAAGCCAGGACCTGCTTGCCATGTGGTAGGCAGTTGGTGCCTGAGCGCTGAAGGCATCAATCCCCTCTCCGAGGTGTCCCTCCAAAATACAGGACTCATAGTGACCTTGTAGGATGGAACAGACTCTCTGCAGGGGAGGTCCACGGCCGTCAATCTTCACAGAACCTGACTGCCACACATGACTCACACAGAGCCGCTGAGAGTTTTGAAACACCCACCTCTTGGCTAACAAACGCATAACCCTGGCACCACTAGAAACATCAAATGGAAGGGAGAAGATGGTGGGTCTAGCCCAAGGTCCTCTCAGGTAAGAAGCCTTCATATGTCAGAGCCTGCTACTCTGCTACTCGAGGCTCTCCGCAAAATGCTACTGGGGACTGTGCTCTTGAGAGGTAAAGAGATGCTTTCAAAATACAGAAGGGACTAAAAAACAAACACCCACCCACCCCTCGCCACCCCTCCCCTCCATCCAGCAAGGCAGTTAAGAATGAATTCCTGCCATGGAGTCTGAATGTCTCGCTAGTCATACAAACCTGAGCAGCCATTCCTTTTTCGAGGCCATTTGCACCCTTCCTCTGGAGCCATGACTGTCGTGTCCCTCCCCCCACCCCCAAATGGAAGGGAAGCCACAGGGCCACGTCCTCCGCAAGAAAGGGAAGACACAGTCATTTAACATCCCAGAGATCTTACACCTGCAGAGCCCTTCAGAGAGCTCCCTCGGGCTGAGTGCGGAAAAGGATTTCAGCATGGACAAGACAGGAGACAGGAAGATTGCTTAGGATGCGGACACTGCAAAACTCCAGACTGAGGATGATGATTGATGTCACTACGGTAGAATGGAAAAAGACAAATTACAGCCATATTAGGATAAGAACATCATCAAGACTTCATCTCCAGTAGCTTGATCAAGGAAGAGGTAGCTTTTCTAGCAAAAAAATACCAGGATTCTATCAACTGCTGAGGATCAGCAAATCCAGGGAGGTGAGTGGGGGTGGGAAGTTATCACTTAGAGGACCCTGAGTTTCTCTTTAAAGAGTTGAAACTTATTTAAAAATGAATAGTGGTGATGGTTGTACAACCTGATGGATGTAACTCATGCTGTTGAATTGTAGAGCTACATGTGGTCAGAAAAACTAATGTGTTGACATATCACATGTGTGTACAAATATATATCACAGGCATAGTCATATCAACATATAGGTGTGTATGGGTCCATATCAACATATGTGTGTACACACAGACATGCATCTATATACCTCCACAATTGAAAAATAAACCGTGGAAGACGGTGGATAGAAGTGCATTCTGGGCTCATTAGACCCAAGGAGAGAAAGTATAAGATGACCAAGGTCTCCTAAGACCAACTAGAGATGCCTGGGTGGTCTCCCAGGCTGGATGTCTTAATGGAAGCCGACTGCCCACATCTTGCTCATACAGGTTGGTCTTAACTAATGCACAACCAGGGCTCTTGAACTAGAAGCCTAAATCAGGCTAACTGTGGGCATTGGACATCTGGGTTTAAAGTGCTGGCTCCTTGTGGTAACCTGGATTCACTAGAAACAAAGGTTGGAATGGAGCCTGGTTGAAGGAAGTTTCTTAGATATCAATCAATACCTTGGAGGGAAAGGGAGACGGGACTCCACAGAGAAGTACATTGAAGGGCAGTGCAGGTCCCACAAAGCTTTGGGCCACCCTGCAAGGAGCTCTGGAGCTAGACGGGCTCGCCACAGTCCCCAAAGAGCTGTGCCTTCATCCTCCACTTCACCGGGCAGATCACAGCGGTCAGCTCATGCAGGGCAGCTCTCCACAGCCAAAGTGGCCCCCAGAAGGCACTGACAAGGAGAGGCTGCCAGCTGGCCACGCTCCCCAAATGAGCAGGAGGGGCTTCTATGACCCAAACAGTTGCTGCGAGTCAGGGTGGACAGGGCACCAACTGTCTGTCTGAGTGTGTTAGTGCTAGCAGAAGGAGAGCAAGGAGGTAGATTCAGCAGACAGACATTGAATTTCTTACGTGCCAGTTGGAAGTCTGAATCTAGACACTGGCTTTAAGGAACACCTTTCTCTCTGTGTCAGCTGAGAGCGAAGGTCCTTCCTTGTCTCTTTGCAGCTTCTATTCTTCCTATCTTTAGTGAGCAACATGGGCAGTGGCATCTATCTTTGGCCATCCGTATCTCCTTGCTTCTGTGCCTCATCTGCTATTTTTTATATCTCATAGGTGATTGGCAAAAGACCTACACCCCACTGAAATGGATTTATTAACTGCAGAGGTAAGAGTTTAGGTCAAATTCTATCCAGACGCCTCATGGAAAGTATGATCTTTTCATAAGACAGATACTAGGGATCTCTTTCTCTCCCCCGCTCCCTCCCTCCCTTTGCCTTCATCTGTGTTGGTATTCTGTATCAGCCTCCAGGTATGGCCTTGTGTGGGCCACTGACCTGGGTTCCACATGACTCCACATCTGTGGTCTCCCTGCTTTTAACTTCACCTTTCCATGGCTTTGGCCTGCAGTTACATGAGTCTGAAGAAGGCTCGAGTGAGGACTTAAGTGTGGACTTAAGTTGGACAGGACTGCGATGCCTTCCTGATGTAAAACTGCTTCTTGATAGAAAAGTCTGTCTTATTCACCTATGCATGTCTCTGGGTTTTGTTTCTCTAGTCTACCTAGTCTAGGATATTAATGGAGCAAAGAAAATTCTAATCCAAATGAGATTACATCCACAAGTGTCAGGGTTAAGATTTACAACATATTTGGGGAGAAAGACACAATTAAATCCACAGGGTTATTTGTCTCCATATCAACCTGTCTATCTACATCTGTGGTTCAGAAAACCCAACTTAACGCTTCTTCCATCATGGATGTACTCTGGTGTATGATAGCATATTTTATAAATACATTCATTGTGCATGATTACTTCCATAAGTCAATCCATGTAACTTCCCCCCAGAGTTCCTTCTCCTTGATCTTTCCATCTCCCTCCTTCAAGGTTACCAGATTATTCATCATTGGCTATTAATACATGTATATTCTAACCTTGTGTGCCATGTCTCTTCTTACACAAAATCAATGAGCAGATGTACCGTTGAAAGCTGTGACCTTTAGGAGGGTGTCCTCCTGCCACACTTTGAAGGCTGTTCTTGAAAGACTTTGGTACAAGCTAAAATGCACTAGCTGTCCATTTCAGCTTGCTCTTTCCATCCCCACCCCCACCCCTCTCAGCTTGCTCTTACAAAATAAACCAATTCATCTGAAAACCTGGCTCAGGCTGTTGTCTTCATTCATCTGCTGGTTGCAAGGGAACTCCTGCTCCCTACATACCCTTGGGTATGAATTGTGATTCAGGGATGAATTAATCCCCACAGAGATGGATGACATCGGAAGTCTAGACTCTCTTCTTGACCCTCTGATCCTGGATGGTACATCTCAGTCCTGGATGGATCACTTTCGTCTAACATTTTACAAAGAATTATTACTGAACCAGCCCAGTTATATGACTTGGTCTTAGACCCAGCTCATGAGGGGCAACGGAAGTTCATAGGCACTTACTGCCTATGGTCAGAAGACATGACCCACGAAAGGCCTAATAACATACTGGATGTTGTTTTCAAAAACTGTGCAAAGCCTCATGAAAGGGCGTGACCTTGCTTCAAGATCTCAAGGGTCTAAGAGAGTATTTCTCCAGTGGTGACATTGTCATTGTTTAGTTCCGTTGAATCGGTTTCAGCCCATCGCGACCCTGTGTATAAGAGAGCAACACACTGCCATGCACACAATTGTTCCTATGCTTGAGGCCATTGTTACAGGCACTGTGTTGTTCCAGCTCATTGAGAAACTTCCTCTATTTTGAGACCCCCTCCACTTTACCAACTATGCTGCCTTCTCCAGGGATTGATCTCTCCTGATAATATGTACAAAGAACGTAAGACAAAGTCTTGCCAGCCATGCCTTGGAGTCCAGGAAAAGGATGAAAATAGAGCAAGACAATTGGAGGTCTGATGAGTTGATGAAGATAAAATTGACAATATTTTCTATAAACCCTCACTTAATTCACAATAATTTTTAAAAAGGAACGATTGTAGATGTAATAATTCCTTCACATTTTACATAAGTAACAATATCAGCACCCTCTGCTGCAAACACCAGCCTTGTCCCAATGCAATTTTGAATTGACAGTCGTGCTAAGTGCAGTAAAACTGACAAGCTAAGTTATTGCCAATTTTTAGACAGTGTTTTTTTCTCTTAAATGTAAGAAAGGGTATTAAAATGAGTGGGGAAGCTGGACCAATTAAGAAGACAAAAACAGCGCTGAGCCCCGGTGGCATAAGTGGTTGAGTTCAGGACTGCAACCGCGGGCTTGGGGTTCAAATCCAGCGGTGGCTCTTAGGAGCAGTACTGGGTAGCACCCACGACCACCCGAGGCAGCGATGCCCGCAAACATACACACACACACACACACACAAAACCAGAAGACAAAAACATATAACTTTCATAGAGAATGGGAGATTTTGATACCACAAGTCAACATTCAGCTGAAGTCCAGAGCAAATGAACAGTTCTGGAACTTACTTAGAAGGGGAAAGTACCTAAACATGAGAACATGTGCTCCCTCCTTGACTGCATTATTCAAGTCTACTTATTTATGTGAGTCAGCCTTTTCCCACATTGAGCTCATTCAGTCCAAGTGCATTCAGTCCAAGTTCAGGTCCACTATGACTGATGATCATTTGGAAATGTGGACGAGACTGCTTGTCAGCAGCTACTGTCCAGACTATGCATCCCTGGCTCATTCCATTCAGTACAAGTCATCAGAGTCAACTCGGGTAATGACAAAAAATGTACATAGTTCATTGTGTTGTGTTGTGCAATATGGACTCATGATTTTGTATGGTACACAAACATACATTGTACATATAAAGAATTCTTAATGCATTCATGAATAAATGTAATAAATAAATAAAATATATGTTTTTGCATTTTTTGTAGCTGGAAGATCATTTTGACTTGACCATTTTATAAGTACCTCGCATGCTGAAAAGGTGTGAGCACCCTGCTCCCGAGCAGGGCTTCCCAACTCTTCTAATGCCAAGACCCTTTAATGAGGTGCCTTGCGTCGTGGTGACCCCCAACCATAGAATTATTTTCGTTGCTACTTGAGCTAGTTAAGGTTTATGATATCAACCTGGCTGCTAAACACATGTGGTATTCATTGAAGGGTGGAGAAATAAATGGCTCAGTGAGCCTAGTCTTTCTAGTTCTCGGTTCTCTTGCTCTCTCATGGTCAGACCAGGGTGCAGCTGCCTTAGCCAGGTCCCTGCTTCAGAGGGCAAGCCTCGCTTCCTGTGAGACATCCCTGAGGAGAAGCCTCATGGAC
>PVJH01036593.1:0-18660 GCA_004026705.1 Nesogale talazaci | reverse complement strand
TGCGAAGGTGAGGGGGCGTCTCCGCCCAGGGGGCGGGGTCAGGGGGCCGGGGTCTGGGCCGGGACGCTCCCGGGAAGGGCGCGTTCTTCCCGGAGCCTGCAGTGTCGCTGGCCGCGGGAGAGATGGGCCCGCGGCCTCCTGGAGCTCAGAACACCGGTTCAAGCACCAACCCAGACAGCGTGCATCCCGCGTCGTCGATGACGTGCTGGGGGGGGGGGGCATTGAGGTAGCCAGCAGCTGGGGAGACCGTGTCCGGACAGATCCGGAAAGGCTTCCCGGAGGCGCCCGCCGCAACGCTGGGGTGAGCCCAGGGAGGAGAGAGAAGCCACTTCGTGATCAAGGAGAGAACAGGTTTGAGGAACCGAAAAGTTCACTGTGACTTGTTTTGCTAGAAGAGGAACCTGAGACCATCCCCTGTGCGCCCTCACCCCAAACGCCCCCTCCCCGGAAACCGAGCACATGGGGACCGGCTTGCAGGCTTGAAGGCAAGCACTTTAGACACCAGCGCCTGGACCGGAAACGGTCTTGTAACAGTCGGGACAAGTGGTGGTCCCAGACTGTTGAGGGAGGGTTGCGGTGGGGAGGGGGGCCCAGGGCGCTGAAGGGCTTCTCCTTCCTTCTCCCCTCCAGTGACCTTCTCCAGTTTATTCTCAGACCTTCACAATCACTCTTAAAGCTGCCTCTTGAATGCGCCTTATCCCCATTCAAAGCTGACAGCTAGCTGTTAGGGGAGCGCTGGGAAATGATGGGCTGGAATCCTTCCATTTGCGAGATTAAAGGTCACATGAAATAAGCCATCTTCAGCTAATCGCCTCCATCCCCCCAGTTGAATGCTGGCATGGTCCACCCTCTGTCTCTGAGCTGAAACCAGTCAAACTCCATCCCTCACAGCTGCCGATACCCGCTGGAGCGTGTGCTTCCTCTTTGTGTTCTAGTTCCATTTTCAAAAAAAAAAAAAAACACACACACACAACCCTACGCTGTGTTCTCATCCTCCAAGCAGCTCACATTTCTTTCCCCAGGAGGCATTCGTAGAAGCAGAGAGCTGGCAAGGCTCTTCTTCCAGCTCATTCTCCACCTTCGAGATCATTCTCCATCTGCTAGATAATGGATGGAGGGTCACCAGAGAGTTTCTGCTGTACAATGGCTTGGCAAACCCCGGCCATAGGCTGCTCATAGTTATTATTGCGTGTATTATTATTATACCTTTGTTATGAAGTGCTGACTGTCTGGCTCACAAAGCCTGCCTCCTGGCTCAGTGAGTTGAGTAGAAGACTCTTGGCACAGAGGAAGAACCTGCCCAGAAAATGAGGGGGTGGGTGCCTAGGAGGGTCTGGGGCCAGGGCCACGAGCCTCTTCGGAGTCTGGTTCTGGGTGGGCGAGCAGCCCAGAGGAGGTCTTGAGGGGCTGAGGTTTGGAAGAGTGGAAAGCAAACTTGTGGTGAATGGGTTTAAGAGAGAAAGGATGTTCCAGCCCTTGCCCCTCCCCCCAGCCTGGAATACTGCACACTGAGGGTGGAGGAGACGGGTACAAACAGAGCTGAGAAAATGATGAACTTGCAGAATGCAGGCAGGAGGGGCGAGGGGAGAGGGGAGATGCCCTGGAGTCATCTCAGACTCTGAGATCATCGGAGCATCGTTTGGAATTTCCATGCCTTCCAAGTTCAGATAAAGAAGGTTTCACCAGAGAAGCCTTCAGGGCATGTTACTTATTTCAGTGGCGAGTTGGTTTTCTCCCAAACGGGGCTGCATAGGGTTTGAGCAACAGGACGGCATTCGGCCAGTAGACTGCACTCAAGCACCGTCTGTGTCAGCATCTTGAGAAAGCATTCTGCACGCACGCACGCCAGCTCAGCGCCTCAGACTGTGGTATTCATCCAACGCTCATTTTGAGGACCAGCTGCAGACCAGTCGGAGAGGCCTGTGAGATGACCAAAGGCCCATGGTGAGCACGTGCAGCCTTCAGAAGCTCAAGAACGTCAGAAGCACCTGGGATGGACCCAGAAGGACTTCCTGAAGGAGGATGCTTTTAAAGCCAGGCCGCCAGAGTGGGCAGAGAAGGCCCTGGAGTGCATTCAGCGTGCACCTCAAGCAAGGGGCCCTGGTGGCATCTAGTGGGTGCCTTGCTAACACAAGTTTGACCCCACCCGCCTCTCTGAGGGACAAAGGTGAGGCTGGCTGCTTCTGGGAAGGTCCACAGCCTTGGAACTGGAGGGAGCAGTTCTGCCCTGGCCTTTAGGGTGGCTGAGTCAAAGTCAAAGGCTGACAGCAGCGGGTTTGGCTTTGGCGTACGCCCTCCAGCACCTCAAACCTCGCAAAGGTCTTGCCTTTGAGTTGATTCGGACGCCGAGTGACCCTGAATATGTTCTGTAACGCCGTCGATGTTTCTGGGGCCAGAGGCCCTTATCTTTCTCCCCTGGGAGGGCCGTTGGGTTTGAACCCCAGACCTTGCAGCTGGCAGCCCAAGGCTTACGGACATCCTCACCGCGGCTCCCCTGCAGGCACTTCAGCTCATTGTCACCCAGGCAATTCCGACCGGATAGACCCGGGTAGAGCTGCTTCCGTGGGTTTCCTGTAACTGCACCAGGGCACACAGCCTCGTCTTCCTCCCGCAGAGCGGCCGGTGGTTTCGAACAGCTGACCTTGCAGTTGGCAGCCCCGCTCCTTACCCACTATGCCACTGGGGCTCCTCTCGCAGGGTAATGATTTGTTTACACTTTAATCCACTGTTTTCCCAGTCAACTTGATGGCAAAGGGTGGTGTGTGAGTTTCCTGCTCTTTCAGAGGGAGTACGTGGAAGGGAATGCCCTGGTTGAAATCTCTCTGTCCCCAGGCTGTGGGGGAGGAAAGGAGCAAAGAAACGCACCAAAGTGCCAGGAACCAGGCCCCTGGAGGTAGGGACGCACCATAACTTAATCAGAGTAAAGAGTTACTGTTGGAGCAATGTGAAATCAAGCAATAAAGTAACCGTGCAAGATGTCAGGGGAACAGGTGGGGGTGTTGAATGGACACCAAGAGCACCAGCTGGTGGACTCTTGTTTCCCAGAGGCTGTGTTGTCTTTGGGTTATGCAATGGGTGGTGGCTCTCACCAGAGGCATGAGCACGTCTTGAAGGGTCACAGGGTCCACGACCTCCTCTTCCTCTGCTGTTGATTGTAGTTTGGGTAACACTTTATAAAGCAAATTCGTTAGCTGACGTTAGCTGGTTGTGTGCGGGACTGTGGCCCGCTGGGATGGAGGTTCAAGTCCAGCAGCAGCTGTACAGGAGCAAAGGCTGGGCCTCCTCCTCCCGCCACCAGAGGACAATGATGCCCCCCCCCAAAAAAAAATAAAGCAAATTCATTTTCCGTTCAGCAACCCATACACAGTGTGCCCTGAGACACTGATCGCAATTCCCAGGATAACAGCACCTTCCAGGTTCCGTTTCTACTTGTCCTCCCTCCCGGGCCCCGCCCTCCTCCCCAGCGTTGTTTCCAGGCCAGTGCTGCTATTTCGGTGGCAGCATTCCTTCCATACGGTTCAGCAAACCCAGCGCGTCCTGGTTGCTGGAGGGACATTGCAGGCCTTGGGTACCAGGGGTGGGGCCCCAGTGAACATAGGGAGTTGCCCACTGGGCGGCTCTTCCTGTGTTTGGGACTCGCCCAGGGCAGGTGAGCAGGATGGAGAGCGGGGGAGGGCACCATGCTTTCCCATGGCGGTCTAGACAAAGCTGGCCCACGGCGTTGGCGGCCTGCCCAGGTCCCCTGTTGAGGAGCCCTGGAAAAACACACGGCTAAGAAACCAGATGCCAGCCATCCAAAGCCACCCGCAGCTCAGTGGGAGCAAGATGTGGCAGTCTGCTGCTGCGAGGGACAGGCGTCCCCTGCCCTCGGAGTTGGGTCGCTGCATGGCGGTGGATCTGGGTCCCGTGCCGGGCGCTCAGGGCTGTTCCGGGCTCCCCCTGCAGTGTGTAAGTACGTGGCTGTGGAGCTGAAGTCGGCCTTTGAGGAAACGGGCAAGACCAAGGAAGTGATTGACACGGGCTATGGCGCCCTGGACCGGAAGGCCTCTGGAGTCAAGTACACCAAATCGTAAGTGCGGGGCCTCCAGGCTCAGCCTGCCGCATCCCTGGGGGCCTGGGACAGGGCCTGAGTTCCCTCTTCCCCCCGCCCCCACAAACCCCACAGGGCCAGCTCTCACCGAGACCCAGACTTTCTGACACTTTCCTAAACCCTCCCATTTTGCTTCTGGTTCCTTGCCTGCAGAAGCAAGACTGGTGGACCACAGTGGGGAATCTCGTGAACCAGTGAAGGCTTCTTTCCTCCCCCAAAACCATTTTATTAGGAGCTAAGCCAAACACCATACCATTCCATAGTTCAATCACGAAAGGCAGTATTGTAAAGGTGCTACCACAATCCATTTCCAAGCATTTTCTTCCTTGTTGAACTCCTCGACATCAGCTCCCCTTTACCTACCACCCCCCCCCCCCGGCCCCCCAGAAGCCCTTTTTCTCCTTGTTGTCTCTGTGGAATATCATTCCTGGGTTTCATATGCCGAAAAGCATTTAACAAAGACTCATGACAGAATACATGAGAGAGAAAGCCTCCTATGAGAACAAACAACACCAAAACAGAAAGGACTGAAAAGCAGATGGAGCCGCCGGGTATCAGGGAGAGCAAGCGAGAGGGCTCTAACCGTTCTCGGCAAGTTAGTTGTTTCATCTGCGGTAGTCGTCTCGCCAACACGCTGCCATGTTTCAAACTTGCCCTTTTGATGTTGCTGGGGATAAGAGAAAAGCTTCCATTCATCGCAAAACACCCCTCCACTGTCACTACAGCCCATTGTCACATCCAAATGGGAAACGGGGAAGAAACAAACCTGACACAGGCTCATTTCACCTTCTTTTGAAATGTCATCTTCTCAGAGACTGGTGACACGTGTCCCTCCCTGGTCTGTGTCCCAGCATGTCGGAGCCCCCAGATCAGACGACGTAGCTTCCTCGCAGTTCTGCCTCCCGGTGGGAGTTGGGGCGGAGAGCTGGAGGGAGGGCCGCTCTGGCCCTGCCGGAGCGAGGGGCAGCGCTCAGTCCCTGGCGTGCTGCTGTCTGGCAGGGATTTGCGCCTGATCGAGGTCACGGAGACCATCTGTAAGAGACTCCTGGACTACAGTCTGCACAAGGAGAGGACGGGCAGCAACCGCTTCGCCAAGGTGGGCTGCGGGCTGCTGCTTCTTTCAGGGACGGGGTGGAGGGTGTCAGCCCGGCATCTCTGTGCGGAGACCTGCCCTGGGCGCGTTCCGCCGGCCGTCCTGGGTGGCTGAGTCTTTCCTGGCACTGAGGACGTTCATGCCTCGGGCTGCCCAACAGGGCCCTGCCTCCGCCTCAGCCACGGGCACGAGTGGTCCAGGGTGGCAGCCCTGGGAGAGCTAAGTCACCTGAGCAGGGAGAACTGAGCAGAGCCCAGGATTTGGAGAAGGGGGTGGGGGTGGGGGTGTCGGGTCGCCAGAAGACCCATCCTCAGGTCACACTGCAGGGAGCCCGGTCCCACACAGTCTGCCTCTCGCCCTGTTGAGCGAACCTCTTCACAAGGCCCACGTCTGCCTGTGGCCGGGCACCGGGTCAGAGTAGGGGGTTCGTCCTCACAGTGCTTCTGCCAAGGAGCCTTCTGGGAAAGCCGACTGCCCCCCAGCCCCTAGAGAGATCTCGGGGCACAATTGGGGACAGCAGGCGGCTTCCCTTTGTGGCCGGTGGGACTTTTGTGCTTGACAGTAATAAGCTCACATTTTCGTGAATATAAAAAATTAAAGATGCCATTTCTCAACAAGAGATGAGCAAGGACTAAATTGTCAGCAGTCGGGAATAGTTCAATAAATCGATAAGGTCACTGGATGACAAGGTATGCCCAACCCAAACCGACCCCCTGCCATGACGTCAGTGCCCCGCACTGCGACCCCAGACGATGGACGGCACAGCTAGAGCTGCCGCTCCGGGGCTCCGGCGCCGTCAAGCTTCAGAGCGGCACAGAGCCCCGGCTCTCTCCCGAGGAGCGGCTGGTGACTGAACTGCGGACCTTGCCACAATGCCACCTTTGAATAGTAGGCAGCTATGAAGAAGGAAAAGAGGTGGCTCTTGATGATCAGAAGTAAAATGATCTCCAAGATCTATTGGTAGGGCTGAGCCCCGGTGGCGTAGTGGTTGTGCGCGGGACTGCGGCCCACTGGGTTGGAGGTTCAATTCCAGCTCACAGGAGCAAAGGCTGGGCCTCCTCCTCCCACCACCAGAGGGCAGTGATGCCTAAAAAAAAAAATAAATAAAAAGATCTATTGGTAGGTAGTAAAAGACAGATGCAGGGTTCTGAGCATGCTGGCCATCAATGGTGCAGAAGGTATGTACGTGCGCGCGCTGCAGGGCCTGAAGGAGAAGGAGAGGGAGAAAGATAAGATCAAAGGTGAGGGGCCCCAGAGCTTTGGGTTCAAACCCCCCACCCCCCCAGGAAGCAAGGGTGAAATGCAGCAGCAGCAGCCGTGCCCCTGTCCCCTTGCAGGGCATGTCGGAGACCTTTGAGACGCTGCACAACCTGGTGCACAAAGGCGTCAAGGTGGTGATGGACATCCCCTACGAGCTGTGGAACGAGACCTCCGCAGAGGTGGCCGACCTCAAGAAGCAGGTAGACGCCCCGTGGCTCTTGGGAGGCCGGAGCTGGGGCTGCTCTGAGGAAGGACCACCAAGACCTGGGTGGGGGGCTGGGTCCCTGGGCTTCCCCCACATGGGCGGGGCCAACTGGCACGCTGTGCCCCGCAGTGCGACGTGCTGGTGGAGGAGTTCGAGGAGGTGATCGAGGACTGGTACCGGCACCACCAGGAGGAGGACTTGACCGTGTTCCTGTGTGCCAATCACGTGCTCAAGGGGAAGGACACCAGTAAGTGAGGGCGGGCCGGCGAGGGCAAGGGGGCAGAGAAACGGGGCCTGTGCTCTCGGGGAGCAGGGGGCGTGGAACTAGGTGCAGGACACAGGTGCCCCACAGGGAGGGAGAGGAGGTGGGCCTTGAGGAGCCCTGTGCCCATGAGCTGCCCCTCTCCACCCCAGGCTGCCTGGCAGAGCAGTGGTCCGGCAAGAAGGGGGACACGGCCGCCCTGGGCGGGAAGAAACCCAAGAAGAAGGGCAGCAAGGCCAGGGGCTCGGGTGGTGGGAGCGGCAGCAGCCAACAGAGGAAGGCACTGGCGGGCCTCGAGGGAGACCCCCGCCCCGAGGAGGACGAGGGCATCCAGAAGCCCTCCCCCCTCACACACAGCCCCCCTGATGAGCTCTGAGCCGGCTCCAGGTCCCCTGTACCAAGGGTGCAGCAAGACACCCCTGCCCCCGAGGCCAGCAGATGGGGCCACAGCTCTGGCTGGCAAAGGCGGCTCCTCGGGCCTAGGGTCCTCCCGCCTCGGCTGTGCCCTCCTGGTCCAACGAAGGCACTGCCCCAGGAAGAACTCAGAGCGCAGCGGCCGGCCTGCGGGAGGCAGGGCGCTCTCCCCAGCCCCTCTCCTGGTACCGAGTTGAGCCGGCCAGGCTGGTCAGAGGCCACGAGGACTCCAGTGTGAACTCACCCAGAAGGGGCAGCCGTGGCAGAGCTGGGTACCTGGACCACAGCAGTGGATGTCCAGAGAAGGCACGTCGGCCTCTGCTGCCACACCTCACCCCACAGGGAAGTCAAGTCAGACGGCAGCACCCACAGCCCTTGTCCCCCCACCTTCTCATCCCCCTCCCGTGCTCTTCCAGCCCACCTCCCCAGCCTCAAAGTGCAGTGTGCGCAGTAAAACCTTTGGCCTTTTTTGTCCTGATGTCTGCGTCCTCTTCAGCCCCTCAGCGGTTTGTTGCCCCTTCATACCCCTCAGGGGCCTCCCCCCTCACCCTCCTCCCCTTAGGCAGGAACCTGCCCATGTGGGAAGCAGGCTGAGAGGGTGGAGGGCTGTGTGGGCCTCGGGGGAGAGGGAGGTGCTCTGACACTGACCCTCAGGAGGCCACCCTGCTTCTCATGGAGCTCCCAGACCTGCCCACCCTATGACCTGCTCCCCGCCCCCCCCAACCCTCAAGCAGCTGATGTTGGTTGGCGAGTGTTCACTGGTTGGTTGGGCCACCTGCCCTTTCACCTGACAAGCCGCTTGGTCTTTGACCTTGTTCCCTGGTAGCCTCTCCGCAGCTGAAGTCAGAGGGGAGGACACCCCAGTTCCTGGTCAACACCTCTTGGTTACAGCGTGTTCCCTGGGGCCCTGGGCCGGGCCGAAGAGAGGCTGACCTGGCGGGGGGGAAGGCTGAGGTCAGGGATCGGGCTGTGGGGTCAGTGGTGGTGGGTGGGGGTCTTCCAGTGCCCCTGAGCCTCGGAGTGGGTAATCAGCCCAATTTCGTAGAAGAGGAAACAGGTTCCAGTCCAGGAAAGTCCTCCTGCTAAGAAGTGGACACCCAGACTTTGGCTTTCACAGGAGGAAAGTCAGCTACGTTTCCCACCACGTCACAGTGCTCAGCGCCCTTCCCGGTGTCTTCCACGGGAAACGGGCCTCAGGCAGCACCGGTCTGGTCTGCGCCGACCCGCAGCCCACGAGGGAGGCCCTTTTGAAAGGAAAGCCAGCAGTGGCAGTGCTTCTTGGAAGGAAGGAGACCATGGTGCAAGCCCACACCACACGCCTCCTCAGCCCAAGGCAGGACCCCTTCACCCCAGGCCAGCCTGCCTGCCAGAAGGGAGCCCTGTAGAACGCTCTGGGTCCAGCGAAGAGGCCCAGAGATGGGGAGGGAGGTGCCCGCTCTGCCCGGGATCAGGTCCTCCCGTCCTGCGCTGCCCGTCCTGCGCTGCCGCGAAAGCCTTGACCCCTGCACAGGGAGCCGCTCCCCTCGCTGGCGGACTGAGGACTTGGCCTTGGGGCGGAATGTGTTTGTCATCGAGCTGCCTGCTCCCCTCCGTCACCAGGGCTGATGTCCCTGTTAGAGATGAGGGTGGGAGGAAGGATCCCAGTCCAGACAGGGTCCTGCCTTGTGCTTCCTCTGAGCATCGGACACAGGGGAGGGGAGGCTGGACCCAGGGTGGGCCTTCAGGCAGCCCTAGCAGCTTCAGGCATGGCTTGCCTCTTTCCCCAGAGCATCACGAATCCTCACAGTAGGACAGGGCAAAGGCCTGTTCCCTTTCTGGGGAGTTGGCTCTGTGGCCCAATCCCAGTTCTGGGGCCAGTGGCCCACTCCAGCTTTGCTCTTTGACCTGCAGTTGCTGAAGGTGAAACCCCCGCCCCTTCCGAGGGCCAGCCTAGCATCACAAACACCAGCTCTGCAGCCGGCCCCGGCCTGGCTGCCAGGGTGCTCTCCCCCAGCCCTACCACGCCTGGTGGCCTTTTTTATCCTGGGCGGATGAGCCCCATTTGCCCACACTGCTTCCCTCCCATCAGGTGAGGGACTCACTGGACACAAGAACCCACCAGGGTTGCTTGTTAATGCGAACCCAGCCCTGGCCAGGGGACCAGAACTCTGCAAAGGTAGCAAGTGTCTCCTCTCCTGGTGCTCAGGACGCCACAGCCAGGCCAGGGGAAAGGCTCAGCATTGGTAGCCTGACCTGTGGCCATCAGGTGACCCCATGTGTGTCAGCAAACTGCCCCACAAGGGTCTTGGTGGCTGCGTGTCCGATGGAGATCACCAGGTCTGTCTTCTGGACCTTTCTGGGCAGACCCACACGCCAGCCTTTTCTGAGCTCCGCCATCTGCCCCTGTCTGGGACTTCAGTCATCGTCATGAACCCCCGGTATTGCTTAAGAGAGGACGCGGGCTCAAGTCATGCTGGACCTCAGCCCGAGAACGGCTTCATCTCCACCAGAGGTTTCCATGAACCAGGCCCACAAAGGCAGATGGATAAACATGTTGAACTATTACCTCCCACCCGGGACTGGCCAATTCTAGAAGAACCATAAACCATCAGTGCTGGAGTGAGTGCAGAGAGCCTGGAGCCCTCAGACACCATGGGTGGGGCTGTGCAGATGGACAGTCACCGAGGAAGTGATTAGGCCCTTCGGCCTCAGGAAAGGCACCCAGCTGTCTGCATCGCAGACACCATGCGATGCGTGTTGTACATGCAGCATTCTGTTTCCAGACCAGGGCTCAGGCTGTGTTAACCAGAACCCCAGGGAATTCTTGTGTGCGAGTGAATTTATACATTGATGTTGGTTAGCAGGGATCTGAGTGCGTGCTCACAGGAATACCACGTGTGAAAAAGAATGACCAAACCACGAAGCACATCATGATGTGGATGGACCTGAGGACGTTGCACTGAATGAAGCCAGTCCCCACCCAGCCCGACACTGTCCCTGTGCCCCTTCTGACCCCCGGTGACCACATGGGACTGGCTAGAACTGCCCCATGGGTTCCCAAGACTAACTCCACCAGGAGGCAGAAAGTCTCACCTTCCACAAAAGGACAGTTTCTGTATGAACCGGTGGTAAGGCTAGAAGCCAAGACAAAAGATGGACCCCAAAGGGAACAGACTGGAGGTTCCCAAAGGAGGAAGGCGAGGGGGGAGGACAAAGCAGCAGCCTGGAGGGTTGGCAGCGACTGGCTTGAGTGAAAGGAGGACAGAGATCCCTTGGGACAGCGATTCTCAACCTTAGGGCCGAAAGACCCTCTCACAGGGGTCACCCGATTTGTCACAGTAGCAAAAGGACAGTGGTGAAGTAGCAACGAAAATCATGTGATGGTTGGGGCTCACCATGTGAGGAGCTGTCTGAAAGGGTCCCAGCGTGAGGAAGGTTGTGAACCGCTGCCTTAGAAGAAGACAAACCAGAGGGGGTGTGGGAAAGGGTGGTGGCAGATGGCTGTAGCTGCGTGGTTTAAACAGTTGGATGCAGCATTGGTGGTCTGAGATGTCAACTCCCAACTGAGGTTTTAAAAAAGGCTTACTTGTGGGAAGACAGAGGTCAGCTGGGGAAAGCACAGGCCAGATGGTCCCGGCTCCATGGCTGGAAAGCGGCACGGGCAGGGCTGGGGACTCGGATCAGAGGCGGCTGAGTCCAGGCCTGGGTGTGCAGCTGTACAGGGTGCTGGGTACCGCTTGCCAGGTGGCACGCCCATGCAGCACCTTCGTACAAGGTAGGAAAAGGGGCTTTTGAACATTTCACTTCCATCTGTTAGAAAATAAACAAGGCTCACTGTGGCAGTCCCCTAACCTGGTGTCAGTTTGAGGATTAAGAGAATAGGGGTGGAGTCTAGCCTGTCAATGTGGAGATAGCCAATGAGACCTCCGTGTGGGCTTGGCTTTCTCCTAGAATTCTGGGAAACCTGGCCATATTACCCCCTGAGGTGAGAGACAACTCAGTCCCGTGGAGACGCTCTACTGACAGACACAAGGCTGGCTCTCTCAGACATCCCGGAGGAGAAGCCACATGGAACCAGACCTCTGAAGCCAGAAAGGCCACGCAGAGACTCCTGCCAGTGCTGAGATGCTTGAGAAGCCTCACAGAGGACCCTGCCAGTGCCGAGATGCCTGTAACACCACTGGGTCTAAAAACCTACTTACCCACTGGCCGGTGATTGTCCTGCATTGACATCATTGCTGTGCCTCATGAATCTGAAGAAGACTTCACAGACTGGTATTGCACATACGGGCTAATACCAGACGTATGGGACTGGACTGGGTTGGGATGCTTTCTCAATGTTCCATCCCTCTTGTATGTGAACCTCTCCCTTATATGCATATGTGTGCTTAGGAATTTGTTTCTCTAGTCTACGCAGACTAACGCACTGCCATTGAGTCAATTCTGACAGAGATGTACCCCAAAGGACAGAATAGAACCCTCCTGTGGGTTTCCAAGAGGATGACTCTTCACCGGAGCAGGAAGCCTCAACTCTCTCCCCAGGAGCAGCTGGTGGTTTCAAACCGCTGACCTGGCGGCTAGTAGCCCTGTTTGCCACCCAGACTGATAGAAGGTTGTTTAAATACGTCTTGTTAGAATAAGATACCAGCGACCAGGAAGGATTCTGTCGAAATAAATACACCACCCACCAGGTTTGCAACGGCAATAACACCAACAGAACAATGGCACTGCCCTCATGTCTGTGCTGACGGCTGCTCTCGTTCTCGAGACGGGAAAGCTGGAATAATGGGTCCACTGCCAGAAGTTGATTCTGACGCCACGAAACCCCATATAGGGGTTTTGAGGCTAATTTTTTTTTCTTCTGTGACATCTTTAATTTTAAAAACTGGAAAACATGGGGAAGGAGGGGAAAAAATGAGCTGATATCAAGGGCTCAAGTAGAAACCAAATGTT
Organism: Nesogale talazaci; assembly: GCA_004026705.1. NCBI lineage: Eukaryota > Metazoa > Chordata > Mammalia > Afrosoricida > Tenrecidae > Nesogale > Nesogale talazaci. The sequence goes on along the minus strand of PVJH01036593.1, from coordinate 6,404 downwards.
TTGAGGATGATGGCAACACATGTACATGTGCTTGACAGCGTGGATGGATGGATGGATTGTGATGAAATAAATAAAACTGGAAAACAAGTACTCAAAGACTAACCTGGTTTCCACAGTCGAGCCCATGAATTACATCAAGTTGTAATCCACACTGAAGGCTACATTCCTTAATGTTCATCAGCAAGTGCTTCGAGTCCTGATTTTAGCAAGCAAGACAAGGTGTCATCTGCATTCTCAGGTTGTCAATAGACCTTCCTCCAATCCTGCAGTCCCATTCTTTATGTAATCTGGTATCTCTGATGATTTACTTGGTATACAGATTAAATAAGTACAGTGAGAGGGTACAAGCCTGATGCACACCTTTCCTAATTTTAAAAGTTCTGTTCAAGCCACTGCCTCTTGATCATGTCTAAGTTCTGGATACACAAGAAGGTGTTTTCGAGCTCCCATCCTTAAGGCTATCTTTGTTTGTTAGGGTCCACACAGTTGAATGCCTTGGTATAGTCAATGTGGCCGTCCCCTACTCTGGTGTCAATTTGAAGATTAAGAGTGGAAGGGTGGAGTCTAGCCTGTCAATCTGGAGATGGCCCAAAAGGTCTCTGTGTGGCCATGGCCTTCTCCTGAGAATTGTGGGAAATCCAGCTGTATTACCACCTTGGAGGTAAGAGATGCACTCTTCAGTTCCTTGGAAACACTTTACTGACGACATAAAACTGTCTCCCTGAGAGACATTGCAGCTGTCGAGACACATGGCACCCTGCTGATAGACCTTGAGCCCTGGAAACTGGAGGAGCCACGAGGAGACCTCTGCCAGCACTGAGATGCTTCTAACACTGGATTCACCCACTGGCCAGTGATCTTCCTGCATTCGGCATCATTGCACGTGTTTCGTGAGTCTGAAGAGGACTTTGTGGATTGCTGTTGGACATATGGGCTAATATCTCTTGTGAACTTGATCTGTTTTCTCAATGTTCATTTCCTCTTGTATATAAACCTCTTTCTTATTTACATGTGTGTCATGGATTTGCTTCTCTAGGACTAACGTAGTCAATAAAACACAAGTAAACAGGGCTGAGCCCCGGTGGCGTAGTGGTTGTGCGCGGGACTGCGGCCCACTGGGTTGGAGGTTCAATTCCGGCTCCCAGGAGCAAAGGCTGGGCCTCCTACTCCCACCACCAGAGGGCAGTGATGCCTAAAAAACAAACAAAAAAAAACACAAGTAAACATCTTTGGTATTTTCTGTTTTCAGCGAAAATCTATTTGATGTCAGCCATGATGTTTCTCATTCCACATCCTCTTCGGAATCCACTTTGAATTTCTGGAAGCTCCCAGTCAATGGACCGCTGCAACCATTTTTTCAATGATCTTCAGCAAGATTTTGCCAACATGTGACAGTAATGACATTGTTAGGTAGTTTCCACATCCTGTTAGCCCACCTTTCTTTGGAATAAGCACAAGGAAGCCTCTCTTCCAGTCAAGTAGCTGTCTTCCAAATGTCTTGCCATAGACGAGTGAGCACTGCCAGGACTGCATCTTCCAGTATCTGCTTGTTGAAGCATTTCATTTGGTATGCCATCATTTTCTGGAGCCTAATTTTTGACCGATGTCAGCGTTGTTTGCACTACTATTTTCAGTACTTTGATTTTTTTTTTGTTTTTTGTGGGCATCACTGCCCTCTGGTGGTCGTGGGCGCTACCCAGTGCTGCTCCTGAGAGCCGCCGCTGGATTTGAACCGCCAAGCCCACGGGTCGCAGTCCCGCACTCAACCACTTACGCCACCGGGGCTCAGCCTCAGTACATTGATTTTGTTTTGTTTTGATCATATCCTACCTCTTGAAATGATTTTAACATTGTTTCCTTTACTTATTTATTGGTATAGTGATTGTGTAGTTCCATCCACTCTCCTATAAAGCTTCCTGTATCCTTCAGTATTTTGCCCCTAGAATCCTTCAATATGGCAAACAGACTTGAATTTTTTCTTCAGCCGTCTGAACTTGAGATGTGCTGATAGTGTTCTTCCTTTCTGGCTTTCTAGCACCAGACCTTTATATATTTCATTATGATATTGTGCTTGGTCTTCTAGAACTTTCCTTTGAAAGACTCAGTTCAGCTATTTTCCTTCATCATATCTCCCCATTCGATTCATCTGCCTTACCTTCAGGAGTGAGTTTCAGCCTCTCTTCTGAGACCCATGTTGGTCGTATTTCCCTCTCCTGTCTTTAATGGCCTTTTGTTTTCTGTATAAAATTCTTGATGTCATCTCACAACTTGTCATGCTTTGGTCCTTCGTGTTCAGGGTGCCAAGCCTGCCCTTTAGATAGTCTCTAAATCTGGTGGGATAAACTCAATGCCATTTTTCGTCTCTTGTGGGCTTGTTTTTTAATTTTGTTCATCTTCAAACTGTATTTCTTGTCAGCAATCCCTCCATCAAGCCCCTGGTCTTGTTTCAGTTGATACTGAGCGCTCCATTGCCTCTTCCCTCAGACATGGCTCGAATCCCACGTACTCCAACGAAGCTTTGGTGATGTCATGGCTATGTATCGGGCTGTGATCTGCAGGGTCAGTACTTTGAAACCACCAGTAGCTCTGAGAAAGGAAAGCAAGGCCTTTTACTCTTAAACAGTGACCCCCCCCCCCCGAAACCCATGGAGCAGGGGGTCAGTCTGAGTCGGCATCGGCTTGAGGGCAGTGAGTTTGCTTTGGTGGTGGTGGTCTATCTGGTGAGGTCCATGTGCATCGTCTCCATGTGTAATTGCGGGGTGAGCCCCAGTGGCGTAGTGGTTGTGCACGGGACTGCGGCTCACTGGGATGGAGGTTCAATTTCAGCTCCACAGGAGCAAAGACTGGGCCTCTTACTCCCACCACCAGACGGCAGTGATGCCCCACCCCAAAAAAGTAATTGCAATGAAAGAAGTCTTTGGCCTTGCAACATTTTACCATGTGATCTCTAACTTTGCTTCCCACCAAGTCAGTCTTTTTTTTTTTGGGGGGGGGGGGCGGGGGTAGGCATCACCGCTCTCCGGTGGTGGGAGTAGGAGGCTCAGCCCCACTGCTGGAATTGAACCTCCGTCCCAGTGGGCCGCAGTCCCGCGCACAACACTACGCCACCGGGGCTCAGCCCCAAGTCAGTCTTTTCCAACTACTGATGACTGTTTCCAGATTTGACACTCCAATTGTTAATAATGATCAGTGTACCTTGATTGCATGTCTGGTCCATTTCTGGCTGAAGAAATTGGTCGAATTCTTCAGTTTCTTCATCCTTGGATTTCGGGGCTTGGTGTGTACATTTGTTTTTGTTTTTTTTTTTTGTTTTTGTGGGCATCACTGCCTCTGGTGGTCATGGGCGTTAACCAGTCGCCGCTGGATTTGAACCGCCAAGCCCGTGGGCTGCAGTTCCGCACTCAACCACTTACACCACCTGAGCTCAGCCTGTACATTTGAATAATAGTAGTATTAAGTGAAATTCCTTGCAGGCAAATAGATATTACCCTCTCACAGACAGCATTCAACTTCCAGGTCGATTTTGAAATGTTCTTTCGGGTGTGGAATATGATGTCATTTCTCTTGGCTTTGTCACTCCTGGGCCAGGAAGCCACATGACGGTCCTACTCCAAACAGCCAGTGCCGGTCCATTTCAGCTCACTTATGCCTAGGATGCCTATCTTGGAGTTCTGTTTCATTTGTTTTCTTTTTTGTGTGTGGCATCACTGCCCTGGTGGGAATAGGAGGCCCAACCTTGCTCCTGGAGAACTGCTGCTGGATTAGAACCACCAACCCTGTGGGCCGCGGTTCCGCACTCAACCACTGCGCCCCCGGGGCTCAGCCCAGTTCTGTTTCATTTTTGATGACTTCCCCTCTTCCTAGATCTATGGTTTGTGCTTGCCATGCTCTGCTTGTCCGGGGATGTTGACAGTCTTCTCTTCTCGTTTTGAATCGGGCCCCAACAGTCAAGGAAGGGGCTTCTCCTCGGGGAGCCAGTCTTGTCAGTCATCTCAGGCAGCGAGTGCTGTCAGTAGAAAGTCTCAGGGAGTGAGTTTCCGCCTCCAAGAAGGAAGGACCACCTTTCCCAGCATTCTCAGGAGAAGGTCAGGCCCACACAGAGGTCTCATAGCTATCTCCAGATGGAAAGGCTAGACTCCGCCCCGACACTCTTCATCCTCAAATGGACACAAGATTAGGTGACCGCCACACAGAGGGCTTGCTGATGGGTGCCTTCCCCGTTCTCCCCCGTCATCAGCGTGCGTGTGGGTAGACCGTGGGAGGGGCTTGCGTGCGCAGCTGGGATGGGAGTGCAGTCCCCAGGTGAGGTAAGACTGGACTGCGGGCCTAGAGGCCGGTGGTTCTCCGTGAGAGAGGGATCGCTCCTGTAGAGGAGAGTTCCGTAAGTGAGGCTGCCTTGACTCCACACTGACGTGGCGACAAGTTTTGTTTTGTTTTGTTTTGTTTTGTTTTTGGGGGGGGGTTGGCGGGGAGCGGGAGGAGTGAGACTGGAGTTTGGAATCTGGAATCCATCCCCTGGAAATGCATGTCCACCTCTTCCAAATAGAAAACAGCCAGGCTGTCTCCCATGGGTCACGGCTGTAAATGCAGTCCATGACCCACCATTCCAGGGTCTCAGTGTGGCCTCGGAGGACCAGACTAAGGCAGGTGAGGGCCCTACATGCTAACGCCCCGAGATGACCTTTCTTCTGCGTCCTCAGCGCACCCAAATGGGATGTGAGATGCACGCATGTCCTCCTTATCCGTGATGTAGCCTCCTACAGACCACTGTCATTTTGTACACATATGTAGCAGGTGACCTTTTAGTGGAATGAGATGGACTGAAGTATGATTTTAGGGGATATGGGAATACTAAGATTTTTACTATGAACACTGCTTCCTACCAAAAGGTCATTCCACTCATAGGCAAGAAAACAACCTTACCTCGGGCTGAGCCCCAGCGGCGTAGTGGTTGTGCGCGGGACTGCGGCCCACTGGGATGGAGGTTCAAATCCAGCACCAAGGCTAGGCCTCCTACTCCTACCACCAGAGGGCAGTGATGCCCTCCCCCCCCCCCAAAAAAAAACAACAACACAAATATAGCCTTACCTCACGGGCCACTGCAGCACTGAGGGCATGCAATACAGTTCTTAAAGATGCAGGGTGATTTGTGAGGCCTATGTTTCTGTTGTCTGACTTTGGGTAAGCTGCTATAAAAAGCTAACCGCTTATGGATGCAATACCTACCCATCCTTTAGGGGTTAAAATGACTGTTACGCAAGATAGGACCTGCAAGTGAACTTCATGTTTGTAACACCCCAGTTGGCTTTACTGACCTTAAAAGATGACAGAAAAGAAGAAATAAAGAAAATGCCATTTACAAATCAAGAGCGAGGATTCTTCCTTCTACCAATGGGGCATTGTGACTATAAACGTTTGATAAATACCTATGTGGAGTGTCATGAACAGAGTCTGAGATGGGTGTAGACCACGCTGCCTGGCTCAGATCTGTGGGTGAGTCTTTGTACCTATTGCAGGGTTTCTAGAGAAAAGAAACCAGGACACTTGATTTTTTATATATGAGGATATACGGCGACAAGGAATATAAGAGTTATTAGTTTACACAGTAGTAAGAGGGTTCAGTTCAATTAACTTCCACAGAACATGTGGAACAGACGGGGGGGATAAAGAACAATTAATATACGGGAGTCCTTCAACACACGTGGGCTGCCAGGGCTAACATCAAGGAAGCTGACAGCACAGTCCTCCTTGGGGCAAGGCAGACAGAGTCTGCCCACAGGCAGCAAGCAGCCGGGCGGGTCACCAACCGTCAGACGCTGCTTGGGAGCTGAGCGAAGGAGGCTGGCTCGGATGGAATATTGAACGCAAGTAGTGCACGGCGACAGAATCCAGCAGCCTCAAGCTCAAACAGCAGCTTGGTGAAGCAGGTCTAGAAGGAGCCTCAGGTCCCAGGGACAGGATCCACGGGCTGCCTGGCCCGCAGGTAGTGTAGCACACAGGCAGAGGCAGAGGACTGGCAGGAGGCAACTCCAGCACCACACGCTGATCACCAGAGAGCAAGGGCGGGCGGGGGCAGGCCTTGCAGAGTCATTTATCTCTGTGCCCTCCAAATCAAACTGCCACTTGAATAATCCCACATGCTCCTATTGGCCAGGTCGGCACAAGAAAGCCTGACTATCACACTACCTGACCTGTGCTGGAGAACTTTTTTTTTTTTTTGGGGGGGGGAACTTTCCAGTGGAACTATAGTTCAGTATTTAACCTTTCCAGTATTCCTTTTTCACACTTTAGATGAAAAATGTATCTTCTGAATAAGGCCTGGTTGAAACACTGGTTACATCTTAAAGAAAAAGGGATATGGGTCTTAGGAATTTTACTGATAATTGCAACATATAGATCCAGAA
>PVJH01036592.1:0-18587 GCA_004026705.1 Nesogale talazaci | reverse complement strand
GTGTGTTGTTGGCTGCTGGGGAAGTAGTTACCTCGAGCCACACAGTGCACCCTGTGGCGGGCATGTGCTTGTATTCATTTCACGATTGAGACGGCGGGGTGGAGTCCAGCCTGTGAATCTGGAGAGAGCCATTGAATAGCCAATGAGGCCTCCGTGGGGGCATGGCTTTCTCCTGAGACTTCTGGGAAATCTTGCGATATTTCCCTCGTGGAGATGAGAAGCTATCTTCCCCTGTTGTTGGGAGTTAGTCTCTGAGATGATGAACTATGGGCAAGACAAGATGGCAGCGTCCCAGGACCTGGAGGAGCCGGCGGAGAAGCCACATGGCCTTACCCTGATGGAACCAGACCTCTGAAGCTGGAGAAGCCACGTGGAGAGCCCTGTCAGCACGGAGTTGATGGACCCTGAACCCTGGAAGCGAGGAGCCATGGGGAGACTCCTGCCAGCACCGGGACTCTGCACCCACTGGCCTGTGACTTTGTGAGTCAAAAGGAGACTTTATAGACTGGTATCGGGCATGTTGGATAATATTGGACTTATGACTTTGAACTGGACTGGGCTGGAATGCTTTCTCAATGTCCCATTACTCTTGTATATAAACCATACTCTTATATCCATATATGTGTCTATGGATTTGTTTCTCTACTCTACCTGGACAAGCACACACCCCTTACCATCATACAGTAGACTCTGGTGCCTAACGACCCCACTGGACAGAGTAGGACTGTCCCTTTGGCTCTCCAAGGCTGTAAATCCTATGGGAGCAGACAGACTCATTTTTCTACTGTGGAGTAGCTGGTGTCTTCGAACTGCCCAACTTTCATTAGCAGGACAGTGTGTAACCCACGACCCCAGGCATAACAAAGCAAATGCTTGGCTGCAGACCAAACTGTGAGAAGTCAGAGGGTTCCATTGGCTGGTGACCTACCATCAATCACCAGGTGTGTTCGTGCAGGTAGACTCGAGAAACAGATTCTTAGACTCTCAAATACGTGTATCAGAAAGAGCTTTATCCCACTTAGTTTCCCAACATCCTGAGTGTGGTGCTGCTCCAACTTCACCATGATGAGACTTTCAGGATCAAGAGCTTCCTGGCCAAGAAACAGAATCGGCCAGTTCCTCAATGGATTCGAATGAAAACCCTAGTAAGAGCAGGCACAGCTCAAAGAGAAGACAGTGGGGAAGACCCTGGCTGGGTCTGTCAGGAGCCCTGAGGGATGGATGCATGGCCGCATGTGCCTGCATTAAGACTTTTGCCACCATCTGATCGATTGAACATATATTGTCAAGTAATCTGTTTCTTTCTTGTTTTTATACTTCTGCATCAAATTTAACAACACATAATGTAAGACTGTTGTTTTTGGGGGGAGAAGGAGGAGGAGGAGGAGGAGGAGATGAGGAAAAGAGCTTTATATACAAGAGCAATTGAATATTGAGAAAACATCCCAGCCCAGGTCAGTTCAAGTCCATAAGTCTGATATGAGCCCGTGTGGCTGTCATGGACTCTTGTGTCAGTTTCATGATTGAGAGTCTAGGGGTGGAGTCTAGCCTGCCAATCCTGAGATAGCCAATGAGGCCTCTGTGTGGGCATAGCTTTCTCCTGAGAATTCTGGGAAGTCTTGCGGGATTTCCCAAGTGGAGAAGAGAGACTTGACTCAGTCTCTACTGACAAGACGAGATGACAGCATGCTGATTGATCCTGATTCCTGGAGACTGGAGGAGCCGGAGCAGAAGCCACCTGACAAGGGTGGTTCTGTTGGAACCCATCGCTGCTGCCATGGGGTCAAGCCATGTCCCCGAGGGCCTTCCTCTTCTCCGCGCCCCCCCCCCACTTCACCAAGCACAGGACTGGGCTCTCCTGATCACATGTCCCAGGATGTGTGACAAAGCCTCGCCATCCTGAGTTCTCAAGTGCTACCACGACAGAAATACCACACAAGTGGGTGACAGGGATTTGTTTTCTCGCCATTCCAGTGGCTGGCAGTGCAGAGCCAGGGCACCAGCTCTCGGCGAAGTCCCAGCGCTTCTATCCCTGGGCTCCTCAGGGTTCTTCCTGCGCCCTGGCATCCAGCCCCACGCAGCCCCATGCCATCCCCACTCCTGCTTTGCCCCCTCTCGGGAGATCCACACAAGACACAACCTGCACTGACGGTGTTGTTCCCAGGGATGGCCCAACATGGAGCACCACGGTGTGCAATGGGGCAAAGTAGCACCCAGCCCTGCACCCTCCCCATGGTTGTTTCGATGCTTGAGCCCAGTCTAGCACCACCATGTCTTTCCAGGCCCTTGCGGGGGGGGGGGGGCTCCTCTTTTCTCGCTGGCCCTCTCCTGCACCAAGCATGCTGTCCTGCTCCCAAGACTGGTCCCTTCTGACCACCTGACCCACGTACATGAGTCTGGTCCCCCTGGCTTCTCAGGAGCACTCTGGATGTACTTCTATACTGTTTCCCAGACGGAAGACAGATTCATCTGGTCTTTTGACATTCCATGTTCCTTTGAAAAAATATTTTCATTTCAATCATTTTATTTGGGCTCACGCAGCTCTGACCCATCCACTGTGTCGAGCGCATGGGTACATTTGCTGCCATCGGCCTTCTCAACACACTTTCTTTCTCCTCGAGCCCTGGGCACCAGCTCCTCATCGGATTCTTTTGATATTGTTTGCCAGCACCGTATTTCAAGCGTCTCCACTCTTCACTGGCCTCCCGTCTTTCACGGCCAACTTCCACAGGCGCATTGAGGCGATGGAAAGTACCACGGTGTGGGTCAGGCTCACCGTAGTCCTCAAGGCAGCCTCCTGGAAAGAAGACTGGTGCAGCAGACGGGCACAGTGCGCTGTGTCATCTGATCTCTTGACCGCTGCTTTGTGACCGTGGAGTCAAGCGAGACGGAACCCTCAGCTATGTCTACCCCTTCCCCGTGGGTCATGACGTTGCCTGTTGGTCCCATTGTAAGGGTCTGGGACTTCCTGACACGGACTTGTCCTTCGGACTGAAGACTGCAACCTTTGATCTTCACTCGCAGGAGGTCCAAGTCCACCCGTGTCCATCCGGGTGGACTAGAGAAACAAATTCATAGACACGCATATGGATAGAAGGGAAAGGCTTAGAGACAAGAGGAATGGAACATTGAGAAAGCATCCCAACCCAGTCCAGTCCAAGGTCATAAGTCCGATACCAGCCCATATGTCCTATACCAGTCTATAAAGTCTCCTTCTGACTTATGAAGCACATGCAATGACACCAGGACAAGCACAGGCCAGTGGGTGCAGAGTCTTGTGTATCCAGCAGCAGTAGAAGCATCCCGGTGCTGGCAGGGGTCTCCCCATGGCTTTTCATTTCCAGGGCTCAGGGTCCATTTGCAGTACCCAGTGGTGGTAGAAGCATCTCAGCACTGGCAGGGGTCTCTCTGTGGCTTCTCCAGCTTCAGAGGTCTGGCTCCAACAGGGTAAGCCCATGTGGCTTTTCCTCCAGCTCCTCCAGGTTCCAGGACTCAGGGTCTATCAGTATGCCACCACCTTGTGTTGTCGGTAACAGTTGAGCGAGTGCTTTAACCACCACACCACCAGGGCTGCCGTCACAGGAGCCATCCAGTCAGCGGCGATCCTGTTACAGCTGACCAGAGCACCGCCGCGTGCCAGGCCAGCCACACAGCTGTTCTCCCTGAGCCCACGAGCTGGTGGCCAGTGGGTCCCTCCACAACCAAGGGCCTTCTTCTCCATCGCCTTCTGTTTTATCAAGCACGGCATCCTCCTTCGCTGCATGTTTGCTTTTGTGTTTGGTACAATTCCATCCCTCAGGTCAGTGGCAGTCCTAGAATGCAGCCTATCCCAGGGGAGAGCAGGGCATAGGAGAGAGGAAGAGGGGAGACCTTCTGAGGGATGAAGGCTCGAAGGGGGAAGAAAGCCTTAGAACGGACTGTGATGGCATAACTCATTCTTTGTAATTCAATATAGAATGTCTTCATACCCTAGCCCAGATTGCACAACTCATTTTAAAGGCGATGCACTAGAAAGTAAATGTCTAGAAAAGAATGGTGGCAACCTTTGTACACATATGCTCGAGGCAATGGGTGTATGGATTGTTTTCAGAGCTCTAAGAGCCCCTGATAAAACGACTCCTTGAAGGCAATTTAGCCATGGGGTGGGGAGATGCTCTAAAATGGACCTGGTGGTGACTGCCCAATTCTCTTTGATACGGCTGAACTGCTGAATTGTGTGATATGTAAATTATGTGCCAAGAAGATTGTTGGAAGAGAAGGGAAATAGAACACACGAAGAGTGAAATTCTAATAAAAGAAGAAGAAAAGAATGACACAAGAACGATGAGTATCGGGAAGAAGCAGCTGCTCTAACACGGTATGGTGATGATTTTACAAATCTTCCCGATATGATCGACCTATTATTGAATGGTGTGACATGTGGAGAATGAGCCTGGTAAAACTGTTTAAAAAAATAAAATTGAGGCTGAACCCTGGTGGCCTAGTGGTTGTGTGCAGGACTGCAGCCCACAGGGCTGATGGTTCAAATCCAGCAGCAGCTCTCCAGGAGCAAAGCTGGACTTCCTACTGCCACCAGGGCAGTGATGCCACACACAAAAAAATAAAATTAAAAAAAAAAACACTGGTGCTTAATCCTCGTTGGTGCTTAATCCACTGTGCCACCAAGCCAAAATCACTTCTGTCGAGTTGATTTTAACTCACAGTAATCCTATTGGACTGAGTGGACCAGCCCCAGTTGGGTTTCAGACCCTATGATTCTTTGGTTATTGTTGTATTGTTTTTGTGTTTATCACTGATATGCATGTCTATTGAGATAAGATAGGCAGGACAAACAATCTGGGGGAGAAAACAATGCACCAACACAACTGTTGGGGAGGTGGCGACCCAGGAGAGGTGGGAGAAGGAAGGGGGGGAGACACAAACCCAGGGACAAGGGAACAACATGTGATCTCAATTCAATGGCTATGAGGGTGTAGATTGCTTGGTGGGGCTTGACCACGTGCAATATAGCCAAGAGGGATTAATGAAAACTGAATGAAGGTCAAACATAATTAGTGGAGCAAGAGGAAAATAAAAGGAAATAGAGGCAAGACTTAGAAGGCAAAGGACATGTATATAGTCTTGTGCATATGTAAATAGATTTATATATAACTATAGGGATATAGACCTATGTTGCTATGTTAAGTATTGTTTTGTTTTGTTTTGGGGGGGGCATCACTGCCCTCTGGTGGTGGGAGTAGGAGGCCCAGCCTTTGCTTTCCAGCCGCTGCTGGAATTGAACCTCCATCCCAGGATATGTTAAGTATTAAGGGTAGCATATGGACATGGACTCTATGAATCTTTATGGGGGGAAATGACTGAGTGAATCAATCAATGAATCTTTTTAAAAATAATTTTATTGGGAAAAATCATTTTATTGAGGGCTCACAAACTCTTATCATAATCCCTACCTCCATCCATGGTATGTCAAGCACATTTGTATATTTGTTGCCATCATGAATGAATCAACCGATGGGTCTTGACAGGAACAGCCTTCCATTTCTGCCAACAACCAGCGCTCCGAGCTTCTTGTGTAAACCTCGTGGTCAGGCCCATCTCAGCACAGACCCCGCTCAGAGCGCTGCAGGCCTCTGCGCTGTAGCTGCTTGAGTGGCATGGCCGCCATCTTGACTTCAGCCACCACCACCCCATCTCAAGACCTTCCCTCAGGAGGGTCAGCGGCAAGGTTTGCCATTCAAACACACCCTTTGGCTGTCCCCCCAAAAGGCTAGCGTCCAACCAACCCTCTCTTGAAGAAAAACACGATCATCTTCTTTTGTAAGAAGGATTCCAGGGCTGAGCCCTGGTGGTGTAGTGGTTGTGCGCGGGACTGCGGCCCACTGGGATGGAGGTTCAATTCCGGCTCCCAGGAGCAAAGGTTGAGCCTCCTACTCCCACCACCTGAGGGCAGTGATACCTAAAAAAAATTTTTTTATATAAATTAAAAAAAAAAAAAAGAAGAAGGATTCCAGACTCCCTGCCATGGGCTCCCTTCTCAGACTGGCGGAGACACTCTACGGAACAGACTAGAACTGCCCCCTGTGGTTTCCCGGGCTGTGGGAACAGCAAGCCTCACCTTTCTCCTGTGGAGTGGCTGGTGGGTCCAAACTGGTGGCCTTGTGTTTAGCAGCCCAACAAGAACCTCGAGGTACCGCCAAGTCTCCTATGTCAACGGTACAGCCCTGGGAACCATCCAGGCCAGCTCTCCCCTGTCCTATAGGGTGACTCCCACTTGGAACCTGAGATAGTTCAGATTGATTGTGCCAGTGTGACTGACTAACACATGTGCGGCTAATTGGAGGGCGGAGAAATAAATGACACGGGGATCCTTTCTCGTTCTCGGGTCTCTTGCTCTCTGATGGTTGGACCAGGGTGCAGATGCCTTAGACAGTTCCCTGCCTCAGCTGGCCAGGCTCACTTCCTGCGAGACCTCCCTGAGGAGAAGCCACATGGACCTAGCCTGATGCAGCCCCAGGAGCCTCCACGTGGAGACCCCTGCCAGTGCTGAGATGCTGACACGCTCGGATCCCGCTTTCCTCCTACAGTCGGCGTCATTGTGTGTGTTTCGTGAGCTGGAGGAGGACTTTGTAGATTGGTGTGGGACATATGGGCTAATGGTGGACTTATGGGCATGGACAACATGGGGTTGGGCTGCTTCCTGAATGTACACTTACTCTTCGTATGAAACGCTCTTTTATACATATGAGTTTCTGTGAATTTGTTGTCCTGGTTTACCCAGACCAGCAGAGGACCCATCTAATGACAGTGAGGGAGAGAGGGGGGGAGGGAGGGAAGGAGGGAGTGAAAGTGCTTTGGTTATGGGGCTCAGTTGCTTAGGGGGAAATCTGGGGTTCAAACCCACCAGCCACACTCTAGGGAAAGAAGAGGCCGAAAATTTTAAAACCCCGTGGAGTGCCGCTGGTCTGTCCTGCAAGGCTACCAGTCTCAGTTGCCTTGATGGGTAACTGCGGTGCGTGCACGTGGAGCACCCAGCAGGGCAGAGGCCGCGGTCCCTTCCGGAGTCCCGATCCTTAGCCAGGTCTTGGTGCTCAGAAGCCGCGGGCCTGACCTCTGCGACCTTGAGCTCACTCCCTCTCTCTGCTTCCAGCAGTCCAGAGGAGAAACTGCGGAGTCTCATTCCGGAGGAGGGCGGGCGCCCAGAGCTGATGGGCTGGGCCCGGAGAGCTCCGTGCGCGCCTGCAAATAAGTGGGGAGGGTGCGCGCTGCGCTGTGCCAGGCGCCGGGCGAGGCGTGGGGAGATAAGGGCCCTGAGGCGCGGGGACTTGGCCTTGGAGGTTGAATTCCAGGCCGCCGCCAGGAGGTCAGAGGCCCCGGAGCGGGGTGGGAAGGCTGGGGGCGGGGGCACAGGGAGGTGGGGTGGGGTGGCAGGAAGGTCTGTGATTGGGAGAATGGCCTGTGAGCTGCGCCGGTGCGCCCCTGTTGGAAAAGGGGGCTCTGCTTGCATTTCTTGGGCTCAGCTCCCATGCTTATCGGCGGGCGTCCACTTCAAGTGCTCGTGGCGTCTATTCACCCCAGCTCACATGCGCGCGCACCACACACACACACACACACACACACACACACACACCCCGCACCACGCCCCACCCCCTCAGAGCTTTACTGGTGCTTAATATTTTTTCTGGATTCCCACCCACTCCCTGCCAGCCAACCGCGCCTTCGAGGCCTGAGTCAAACTGCCTCTGCCGGGATCCTAGGTGTGGCGGTGAGGGTGGGGCGCAGGGTCAAAACACTGACCAGGGTGGTGAGCTTCCCACTTTAAGCCACTGTGCGTCAAACGGAGACTCACCGCCCTGCGCTGCGCTGCAGACTTCAACTCCCAGTGATCCCGCAGCTCAGAGTAGGGCAGCCCTAGTCTGGGAAATGAGGGAAAGAATCCAGCAGTGCAGCTTCACAGCAGCGGTTCTCAACCAGTGGGCCGTGACTCCTTTGAGGGGCGGTCACACAACCTATTCACAGGAGATACCTAAGACCATCGGAAACATGTGGTCTCAGGAACTGAGAAACCATTCCTCTAGTCCACCCACATGCACATAGGCCCACATACCAGTCAGTACCTGGCGTGAAGACTGACCCATGCTACAGCATGCTTCAAGACACCATGTCATTGGTTTGTCATTGGGAATAGCTATCTCACCATATAGAGTGACATACGGTTTTATGATTCATCACTGTGCTTTCATGATGTTCAGTTTGTCACAATGAAAATACATCCTGCCTATCAGATATTGACATGACAATTCATCACCATAGCAAAGTGACAGTGATGAAGTAGCAGAGGAATTAATGCTATGGCCGGGGTCACCACCACAGGAGGAACCGTGTGAAAGGGTCCCGGCATGAGGAAGGCTGGGAACCACAGGAGGAGATGGCCTTCTGCTTCTACAACAGAGCGACGGCAGCAAAGGTCCCAACTGCTGACTTGCTGTCACTGCGGGAAACTAACCAGAGGGAAACAGGACAAGGACTCTATTCCCTAAGTCATCACACAGGGAATGGGGAAAGCTGGTATTCCACTGTAGGAAAGTCTCCGCTTTGGTACGTTAGAGGTAAATTTCAAGTACGTGATCCTGCTTTAAATATCACTCCACAGACTCTCCTTTAACAGCTCTGCTGCCTTCAAGTGAGCGCATGGTGGATTCTATCTCCCTACAAAAGCAGACATCCTTTTCCCTCTTCCCACCCTGTCACCCACCCCCACCCCGCATACCTTCCCCCCAGTGCAGGTATTAGGTCTCCTCATCTGTGAGCTTAGGGACCCTCATGTAGATACCACCCACCTTGTGGGTACCTATGTCCCAAGATAGGAAAGTTCCCAGCTCCACGTGGTCCATCAAGAGGAGCTGAGGTGAGCACGCTACCATAACCTGTGTCTGACTCCTTTATTTTAATCTCTCCTATCTCTCCTATCCTGTGTTAGTCCGGGTAGACTAGAGAAACAAATTCATAAGCATTTATATGGATATGAAGGAAAGGTATACATAAAGAGGAATGGAACATTGAGAAAGCATCCCAACCCAGTCCAGTCCAATGGGGTCACAAGTCCCATATTAGCCCATATGTCCAATACCAGTCTATAAAGTCTCCTTCCAACTCACGAAGTCACAGGCCAGTGGGTGCAGAATCCCGGCACTGGCAGGGGTCCCCTCATGGCTTCTCATTTCCAGGGCTCAGGGTCCATCAGCAGTAACCATTGGTGATAGAAACATCTCAGCACTGGGGTCTTTCTGTGGCTTTTCTGGCTTCAGAGGTCTGGTTCCATCAGGGTAAGGCCATGTGGCTTCTCCTCTGGCTCTTCCGGTTCCTCAGATGCTGCCATCTTGTTTTGTCAGCCGAGCAACTCCCAAAAACTGGTCTCTCATCTCCACGAGGGAAATACCAGGAGACTTCTCAGGAGAAAGCCATGCCCACACAGAGGTCTCATTGGGTACTCATTGGCTATGTCCAGATTGACAGGCTAGAGTCCACCCCTACATCCCAATCATGAAATTGACATCAAGTACATAACCGCCACAGCATCCACAGAGGGAGGAACCGACTTCCCTCTTGAACCCTTAGTCTGTGTCCTGGAAAACGGTGACCAGCTCACCCCTCACTCACTTTGCTGCATAGATGTTGTTGCTTGTTAGGTGCGAGGGGTCTTGGAAGTGGTTCTACTTCACGGGGACCCAGCGTGCAGCTGATGATGCCACTCCTGGTGTCTGATTGGTGGTGGGGAGGCATGCTGGCAATTGTGCTTGAGCCCATTGCCGCAGCCAAGATGCCACTCCCTTCTCGCTCACCAAGATGCTGGCCTGCTGCTTGACCAAACACGCGATCTCCCCACAAGGACTGTCCCCTCCTGGTAAAATGTGCAGAGCTCGCAGGGCTGTGCCCTGCTTGGATCCACCATCCGTGTTCCTGGAAGCAGCATGCAAGGGGTCCAATGATGGATCACACTGGGCAAATCCTCTTCCAAACATTAACAGGACTCATGAAGACGAAGGTGTCCCTCTGAGGACTACGGTATGCTGGACCAAGCCCACGGCGTCTTGAATTTCTTCATATGCATGTGAAGACTGGACATCAAATGAGCCAGGTCTCAGAAGGACCAGTGCATCTGAACTATGGCACTGGGGAGGAAGATTGAAAGCACCATGGCCAAAGTAAGCTCCAAGGTAGCATCCTGGCTGTACTTCCCTCAAGATGGATTTGTTCCTCTTTCTGGAAGCCCGTGGTATAGTCAGCCCGTGGTTAAAAGGCCTCCATTCTTCCTCAGTCTACCTTGGGCACTACCCAGCTTTCACCGGGACCATAGACAACTGGGAACACCACATCTTGGGTTCAGAGGACTGTGTTAGACTGGGCGGACTAGAGAAACAAATCCAGAGGCACTTATATGTATAAGAAAGAACTTTATAGAGTAATTGTTTATTAAGAAAATAGCCAAGCCCAGTCCAGCTCAAGTCCGTAAGTCTGATATGAGCCCATAAATCCAATACGAGTCCATAAATCTCTCTTCAGACTCACACAGCACCTGCAATGATGCAAGATACAGGAAGATAACAGGCTGGTGAATGCCAAGTCGTGTGGATCCAGTGGCAGTGGGAGCATCTCAGCACTGGCGCAGGACTCCCTGTGGCTCCTCCAGCTCTCTGAATGTAGCAGAGGGAAAGACTCCTCACAGGTCTCAGCAAGTCGTCTCCACAGGAAGAGGAAGTCAGAGAGAGAGAGAGAGAGAGAGGCCAACCCCCAGGTTGAGGAAAGGAAGTTCCCAGAATAGTCATGAGGAGGCATCATCAGACTGTGACCTGATTGACAGGCTAGACTCTACCCCCATTTATTTATCAAGTTGACATGAAATTATGTCATGACCACAAGGACTTTGGTGCTCAATGGGACATCTTTGTTTTTTAATACTTTACCAAAGTCTTTTGCAAAGGATTTGCTCAATGAGTCCGTGGATGCAAGTCAAACGAAATCTGGACTTCAGTCTTGTCTCCATTTATCATGACGCTGCTCATTGGTCCATCCCCCATCCTCCCTCCTTCCTGAGCCCTTGGTAATTTATAAATTCTTATTTTGTCATGTCTTAACACTGACCGATGTCTCCCTTCACCCACTTTTTTGTTGTCCATCCCTCTGGGAGGGGCTATATGTAGACCATTGTCATCGGTTCCCCCTTCCTCCCCATCCCCTTCCCCTCCTGCTATTACTACTCTCATTATTGGTCCTGAGGGGTTTATATGTCCTGGATTCCCTGTGTTTCCAGCTTTTATTTGTACCCTTGTACATGCTCTGGCCTAGCTGGGTTTGTAAGGTAGAATTGGGGTCGTGATAGTGGGGAAGGTGGGGAGGAAACATTAAAGAAATAAAGGAAAGTTGTATGACTCATCAGTAGTTTTTGTTTTCTTTATGTTGAGGTCTAGTACATACTGAGCGTGAAAGCCTTGAACAAGTGCTTCAAAACGTCTTCACTTTTCAGCAAGCAAGATCATATCATTTGCATATCATAGGTTGCTAATGAGTCCTCCTCCAATCCTGATGCTGAGTTCATCTTCCTACAGTCCGGCTTCTTGGGTTATCTGCTCAACACAGAGGTTGAACGAGTGTAGTGAGAGAGAGGCTGAAGTTCTGAGGCACACCTTTCCGGAGTTTAAGTCCTACAGCATTCCCTTTGGTTGAAACTCACTGTCAAGAAAACCAAAATCCTCACAGCCGCACCAAGGGGAACATCGTGATAAATGGAGAAAAAGTTGAAGAAGAGATCTGCAATCACTTTTCAAGGAATCGGTCATCCAGAGTATTGCACTGGACAAAACTTGTGCTCAAGACCTCTTTAAAGCATTGAAGAGCAAGGATGTCGCTTTGAGGACTCAGGTGCACCTGGTCCAAGTCACGTGTCTTCCATCACCTCATGTGAAAGTTGCACCTCCAATCAGGAAGACCTCGGAAGAAGTGACGCATTTGAATTATGCTGGTGAAGAACGTAGAAAGTACCACAAACTGCCTGAAGAACAGACAAATCTATCTTGGAAGAAGCACGGCCAGAGTGCTCCTTAGAAGTGGCGGGACTTCATCTCATGTACTGTGGACATGTTTGATCTGGTGCTGGCTGACCTTGACGTCCACCATGAACACAAGTGTACTGTCTGTGATCTTCGGGCTTCTTCATGTTGGACTCAATGGTGGGGAGCGGGTGGGGACTCGACGATCGCATGGTGGTCAAGTGTGTTTCTCCTGTGGTGTTCTTCCAAAGATACAGGGGTGGCCTTCTTGGCCCCCGTGTCTCGAGTCACCAGGAGGTGGGCAATATGTGCATCTTCTTTTTTGTGTGGCTCTGGATGCCTGTCAGCACAGCCTTCTTGGTCTTTAACGCCTGTGGCAGTTACATGTTCTACTATCAATTTGAGGAAAGGCTGGAGTCTAGCCTGTCAATCAGGTACTAGCCAATGAAGCCTCTCTGCGGCGATGGCCTTCTCCTGAGGATTCTAGGATCTCCTGTTTTCTTCCCTGGAGGTAGGACACACACTTTCTCTGCAAGACATTCCTGCTGATGACAAGCCAGATGGACTTGTGCCGATGGAGCCAGAGCCCTGGAGCTGGCGGAGTGCTGTGGAGACCCACACAAGCTCTGAGACGTTTCCAATGCCACTGGATCCACATAGCTTCCACCCACGGGCCTGTGATCTTCCTGCATTTGGTGTCATTGCATGTGTTGCGTGAATCTGAAGAGGAATGTATAGACCAGTATCAGACAGAGAGGCTAATATTGGACTTAATCTAGACTAGGGTTTTTTTTTTTTTTTTTGGCATCACTGCTCTCCGGTGGTGGGAGTAGGAGGCCCAGCCCCACTTCTGGAATTGAACCTCCATCCCAGTGGGCTGCAGTCCCGCACACAACCACTCCGTTCCTCAATCCACAATTGTACTTTGACATAAAGATATTTCGTATACACAGATGCGCGTCTGTGAATTTGTTTCTCTTGTTGACCCAGACAAACACAGACACCTGTCCTTTGGCTTCAGTTTGGAGAGGGACTTCTCTCTTCATCGTCAGCGCCATCTTCGTAAAAAGGCGGAACGTCTTTCCATGGCCCATTAGCTCCAAGGAAACAGCCTTCTGATAGTCTCAACTATTGAAGAGGCCTCTTCAGTGCAGACCGACTGAAAGAAAGTGGTATCTTTCTACATCCTGTTCCAAATCCCCAGCTGGTCCATGTCCATACACGGCTCCCACGCTTTCCGCGTTACCTTTGAGCGCATCTGTACCTGGATGGGAGAGAAGTGCCATGTATTATTTCTCAGGTGCCTAAAATGGTTCGATTGCGTCTGCCTTCTTTGGGGGCCACTTGCCTTTGGGATGGACCTAAAGATGGACCTCGACCAAGTGACCATCCACAGGGGGGCCTTCCACATGCCTCGGTGTCAATGAGCGAGCCCTGCCAGCGTCGTGCGTCTCTGTGGAAACACCTCCAGAAACGGCCCACCGAGTCCAGAGTCTTGTTTGTCAATGGTGCCTCCCTTCCACACAGCTTGGACTTGTCCCCCCTTCGCTGGAGATGTGACGGTGCTTTCCTGGTCGATGCTGTTGCTTTGTGTGCACGGTCAGAGTCTGTGGAGGCTGTGGGAGGAGGGAGGACACTGACTGAGGAAAGAGAACAAGGTTTAAGGACCACCACCTGCCCGGAGCAACCCTTTCTGCCTCCATAACTAGGTTCTAAGTCCGTAGGTAAAACCATTGCCCAAGGGACCGTGGACGATAACCCTCCCTGCTTTGTACTCTCCCCAGGCCCTTGTCACCTTTGAAACATAAAGGTGTCCTTCCGCACCTGCTGCTCCCTGTGCCAGCAACTCTCCCCACACCCAATGTCCACCTGGTTCCTCCTGCCTTCGCTCAAGTCTCAGGCATAATGCCACTTCCTCAGAGACTACCCCAGCCCACCCCCCACCCTCCCTGCCAAGCTTTGCAGAGCGGCGGTGCCCTTTGCTTCCATGTCTGCGCCGATCAACTCCCCTTGCCTTGCTGTGTCCCCACACACCGTCTAGTACGCCGGCGGTGAGTAGCACTGTCTACCGCGGAGTTGTTCCAAGGTCCGCGCTGTCCACGGTGTCAGCCTACAGGCCACATGGGGGTCCTCCGCCCTCAGACTCGCTGCGAGGTAAGGAAGGGGCTTTTTCGTTCTCAGTTCCACGGCGGTCCTGCTGTGTCACGCCTGCCGATTTCAAACCAAACCGCACGGCTGGTTTTCGGATGGTGTGGCTGTGGGACTCCAGGTCTCTCAGGATGGTCAGAGTCTACCACCTAGGTGAGGAGGCCCTGTGGCCTAGTTGTCACACACACATGTCAGGCTAACAGCAATGCCAAGCAGTTTGCAGCCCCCAGAGAAGCACAGCTTTCTACTCCCTTACAGAGTGACCGCCTTCTAAAGCCTGCAGGGGCAGTCCCTCCCTGCCCTATAGGGTCGGCATCTGCTCAGTGGCCATGCCGGGTGAGACTCAAAGGGGCGGGGGCGCGTCTTGTAAATGCTTGCTGAGTGGAAGGGTGCAGGCATTCCACACAGGCCGTGGCTTCCAGCGCGCTGTGTCTTCTCAGCCCAACTCCCAGGCTTGTTTGACCAAGACCCTGCGGGCTCCTTCCTCTCCTCCAGAGGGACCCTGGTGGTGCAGGGGGTGAAGCGTCTGGCAATGAGCACTAGAACGGAGGTTGGAACCCAGGGGCTTGGAAGGGAGGAGGAAGAGGAGGCTGACCACCGCTGTACAGGTGGACATCCTCAGACACCTTCCAGGACGGTCCTAGTTGATGCCAGAGGACAGTGATTCTCCACCTGTGGGTTGCGACCCCTTGGGGGGGGGGACGGGGAGGGTCAAACGACCCTTTCCCAGGGATTGCCTGATTCATCACAAATTCAGCAAAATGACAGCAAGGAAGTAGCCAGGAAAATAATTTTACGGTTGGGGGTCACCACCACCTGAGGAACTGTTTGAAAGCGTCTCCGCATTCAGATGGTCGAGAACCACTATGGTAATAGGGCCACTCTGAGGTGAATTCAGTTTCCTGATACACAATGGGTCTATTCCTTCTGCTGACCCCGTGTGAGCACAGGATGGGTTTTCCACGCTTACCTCCAAGCACTGGCCCTCGGATTTTCCATCCCCCACCCCCACTCCACAGAGAGCCTCACTCTCTTCACATTCCACAGACGCACATTTATTCAGACAGACAGAGGGACAGGGATGAACCTTTGCCCACCAAGGACCACCCCCCCCCCCAGGGTCTGGCAGCTCCAAAGAGGGTGATGGTGTCCAGTGGGGAGGGGGTGGCAGACAAGGGGTCCCCCACCGGCCTCTGTCCCTCTGTCTCTGTCATTCTGCAAGTTCATCCTTCCTGAAGACACGTGTTGGAGTGAGGGGTCTCCAACCAGCATTGGAGGGGGGTGTCCCTGGGGGTGGGTCTGGCAGTGCAGGACACCCCCTCCTTAGTGTCAGGGGGGAGGGGACAGGCAGGTGGGCGAGTGGGAAACAGGCCTCGACTTCCACTCCCCTCCTCCATATTGCAAACCCGGGGGGGGGGGGGGGCCCAAAGTGGGGGCGGGAGGGGCGCGCGCAACGACTGGGAGGGTCAGGAAGCCAGACCGCCAAACCCGCGCAGGTGGGTCTTGCTGTCGCCCTCTTCCTCCTCCATCTCGAAGGCCGAGTGGTCTTGACTGTCGAAGCAGGAGGCGCTTAGAAACACGGGAGGCGGCGCGGGTGGGGACCGGGGTGGGGTCCCCGGAGAGGGGGGCTCCTCTTTGATGTGTGAGACGGGCAGGGGCCGCTCCGGTTCTTCCTGCTCCGTGCGTGGCGGCGGCGGCGGCGGCGCCTGGGCCTGGAGCGCCTGGAGGGCGGCGGCGCGCTCCAGCTCGGCCCGGTGGCAGCGCTGGTGGCGCAGGAGGCTGTAGGCGCGCGAGAAGCGGCGCGGGCAGCGCGGGCAGGGGTGAGGCGCGGGGCCGCCCGCGTGCACCTGCGCGTGCCGGGCCAGGTCGGCCAGGCGCTTGAACTCGCGCTGGCAGCGCACGCACTGGAAGGGCCGCGCGCCCGAGTGGGTCACCCCGTGCTGCCGCAGGTGCGCGCGGCGCCTGAAGCCCTTGCCGCATTCCGGGCACCAGAAGCGCGGCTCCCCGGCGGGAGGCCGGGCCGGCGCCGTGTCCCCTCCATTCTCGCCGGCGTCCGAGGCCGCGTCGGGCCCCGCGCTGCCCTCCGGCCCCTTTCCCGAGGTCCGCGGCCCCGCGGCCTTGTCGTCCTTCTTGCCGGGCAGCGGGGCCAGCAGGCTGAGCGCGCCGTGCACGCGGCGGTGCTGGCGGAGGTAGGAGGCGAGGCGGAAGGCCAGGCCGCAGTCCGGACACACGAAGGGCCGGTCAGTGGAGTGCACCAGCCGGTGGCGGGACAGCGACCAGGGCCTGGCGAAGGCCTTGAGGCAGATGGAGCACTGGTGCCGCTTGGGCCGCGGCGGCGGGCCGCCCTCGCCCTCCGGGTCGCCCTCGGGCCGCAGGCACGGGTGCGCTTTGAGCTCGCCCTTGGTGGCGAAGGCCTCGCGGCAGCGCAGGCACAACAACGTCCAGTCGGCCTGCAGGAGCACCTGCTTCTCCTCCTGTCGCCCGGCCGCCAGCGCCAGCTCCGCCCGCAGTTCCGCCGCGCCGGCCTCCACCCCGACCGCGGCCCCCTCCTCCTCCGCCGCCGCCTCCCGGGGCTCCGGCAGCGCAGGGGCGTCCAGGGCGCCCGGGGCTCCGGCCGGCCACGGCTCAGGCCACGCCGCCGCCACCTCCTCCTCGTCCTCCTCCTTCTCCACCGGCGGTCCCTCCGCCGCCGCCGCCGTGGCCGGCTCCTCGCCCGCGCCCGCCGCGCCCCAGCCGGGCGCCGCGGGCTCCTTGGCCGAGGGCGGCGTGCCCTGCTCCACCTCGCCGCCCGCGTGCTCCTGGGCCAGGTGGCGCCGCAGCTGCGCGGGCTCCGGGAAGGTGCGCGGGCAGGCGGCGCAGCGCAGCGGGGGCTGCGGGCCGTGGCCGCGCAGGTGGCGCGAGAGGTGCGCCGGGCGGCGGAAGGCCTTGGGGCACAGCGGGCAGGCGTGCGGCCGCAGGCCCGAGTGGCTCAGCCGGTGCCGGGAGAGGTAGTAGGGGAAACGGAAGAGGCGGCCGCAGGTCGGGCAGGGCAGGGGCGCGCGGGGGGCGCCGGCGCCGCCTCGGCCGCAGCCTCGGCCCCGGCCGCGCCCGCGCCCCCGGGCTCGGCCGCGTCCGCGCCCACGGTGCGGTGGGCTGCCCTGGGCAGGTGGAGGGGGCTGGGGGTCCATGCCTGCGAGGAGAGAGGGAGAGAGAAAGAGAGAGAGGGAGAGAAAGAGGTCAAGGATGGGGGGGGGGGGGGGGGGGGGGGGGGGGGGGGGGGGGGGGGGGAGGCAGAGACAGGGGTCCGAGGGCCACGGAAAGGAGATGGTGAAACAGAGACGGAGAAGTGCGGAAGGCACAGAAGGCGAGACCAGGCGTCCAGGAAGAGGCAGCGTTGAGAGGGGACAGGGGCAGGCGGCTCAGGGAAAGACAGAGATGAGAGACAGAGACACCCAGGGGAGACAGAGGGGCAGGGATGAGGGACAGAGAGGCCAGGAAGAGACCAGAAAGACCAGGGAGAGACAAGCGACATCAGAGAGCGCCGGAGATGAGAGACAGAAGGACCATGGGGAGACAGAGATGAGATACACAGAGATGAGAGAGACAGAGAACCAAGGAAAGATAGAGATGAGAGATCAAGGAGAGACAGAGAGCCCAGAATAAGACAGAGATGAGAGACAAGAGACCAGAGAGCAATAGTGAAACCAGGGAGAAACAGAGAGACAGAGACAGAGAAAGACAGAGACCAGGGAGAGACATAGATAAGAGATCAGAGAGAGACAGAGAAATGAGAATAAGACAGAGATGAGAGACCAGAAAGAGAGAAATCAAGGAGAGACAGATAAAAACCAGAAACCACAGAGAGACAGAGAAATCAGTGTAAGAGATGAGAGATCAGGGAGAGGCAGGACCAGGGAGATGGAGATGAGAGGCAGAGAGAGGGAAATACAGAGAGGTAAGAGAACACAGAGACAAAGAGACAGGACGGAGTGAAAGATAGGGGAGGAACCGTCAGTGGGACACACCGTGTAGAGACAGGAGAGTTAGAGACCCAAGGCCAAGATGGTACAAACAGATCGGAAGTGGAGCAGGAGAAAGGGAGAGGGAGGAGGGCAGAGACAAGAGACAGCAGAGACACCGAGGGAGATCAAGTCAGCAAACTGTCGGCTCCCAGGACCAGAGGTGGGTGTCTGGGATGGGACTGGAATCATCCAGGGGTCAGAGTGGAGGGGGTGGGATGCAAAATCTGGAGGCCCCGGAAATAGAGGGTGGGTGAGGAACAAGAGAGTTCAGACTCCAGGGAGGAGCTGTGGGGGTGAGGACTCCTGGTCTGAGGGAGGAGGGCTGGGGGTGAGGACTCCTGGTCTGAGGGAGGAGGGCTGGGGGTCAGGACTCCTGGTCTGAGGGAGGAGGGCT
>PVJH01036591.1:0-18658 GCA_004026705.1 Nesogale talazaci | reverse complement strand
CTTCCTCCTGTCCCACTATCATGCTCAGCCTCCATTAGGGTTTCAATATTTTCTCTCTGTTACTTTACTCTTGATCAATCCCAATTGTATCTCTGACACCCATCTTGTCACTGATTCGAATCACTTGCTCTTCCCTTATTCTTGGATTGGTCAACACCACCTCCTTTACCTCTCCTCCCCATCTCTCCTGTCCCCCACCTGTGGAAACATCAGTCCTGTTATTTTCTCCTCCAGACTGTTCATCCAGCCCATCTTATCCAGATAGATCTGCAGAGATAACAATACGTACTAGAAAAAAACAGACATCCTAAGATGAAGCAACCAAAGAAAATAAAATGATAACAACAACAAAAAGACCCATGCTATATATATATATGTGTATATATAAATATATATAAATAATAGCAAAATAAAAAAACTGCAAATAGTTCAAGGTCTGGTCTTTGACCTCCAAGAGTGTCCCCTGGTTGAGTCAGATGGGGTGCCACATCCTGGCCCCAAAGTTTATCCTTGACACTCCCTCTGGAACTCCATGCTCTGTTGCACACCCTTAGTGTTTTGTCAAAGTGTGGCTTGGTCACACAGGGCACAATTCTGATCAGATTTCTCCATTTTTTGTCCTCATAGTGCCTTGTGTCAGTGAGGGATGTCATGATTCATATGGTGCTGGCCATAAGCATTGGCTGTTCTGAGTGGGAACAGGTTTGGTGGGCCAGGATGCACGCCATTCTCTCTTCCTCCCTCTTCATTTGTTTTCGTGTGCTCTGATCAGGCATGTCTCTCTCCCCAAGCTGCAGCTTCAGTGCTGACCTCCAAAGCAAACTCTCCTGGGGAGAGAGTCAGCTGTCTACATAGTGAGATTGGGGTTGAGCCCCCAGGCCCCTCTACTGGTTCCCCGCTCCATGCCATACTGCATTCACATCCTGGAACACCGGTTTTAAGTTTGGGCCCTCATTCCCTGTGGGGATATAAACAATACACTCCCCTTGGGTGGGTTAGGACCCCATTCCCTATACATCACCACCCCCACCGTGTCGCGCGCCCCTCTCTGAGACGGATCAGGTAAGGAACACGCAACACACGACGCAATGAATGGTCAGGACTCTTCTGATGGCGTTTCAGCAAAGTTTAATGAAGCTGCCTCACTTTCAGGAGGTCAGCGAAGGAGGAACCCCGAGGAGGAAGAACCCAAAGCTTTTATAGCCTATTTTAGGCGTGGCTCTATGCAATTGGTGCAGAGGCTCTATAACGTCACCAGTAACTCTTGAGTATGCGCAGTGCTACTTGTTTATCACTTTCAGGCTAGGAGTTGGGGTGCGGCCAGGCGCCATCTTGTAATGGCTATGGGCACGTTGTTATCTTTGGCTTCCACACCACCGCATATGGATATCATAAAGTAGCCTTGGATTTGGCCTGACCCCTTCCATATGACCTGGACCACCCCCCTCCCCAGGAATTTCTCTATACAGTAGCTTTATTCTCTATTCCCCTTTTGCAATTTTTTTTAAAGCTTACCTCAGCAGATTCATGTTGTGCATGTTCTTTTGCACTTGTGTGGCAGTCATGTGCTTATGTTAATTTTATAATTGAAATGTAGGGGTGGAGTCTGGCCTGTTAATCTGGAGATAGCCATTGAGTAGCCAATGAGGCCTCTATGTGGGCATGGCTTTCACCTGAGACTCCTGGGAAATCTCACGGTATTTCCCTCGTGAAGATGAGAAGCTATCTTCCCAGTTGTTGGGAGTTAGTTTGAGAGACGATTAACCACAGGCAACACAGAATGGCGGCAGCTGGGAGGCTGGAATAGCCGATGGAGAGACCACATGGCTTAACCCTGATGAAGACAGACCTCTGAAGCTGGAATGGCATGCTGTTGATGGACCTGAGCCCTGGAAGCGAGGAGCCATGAGGAGACTCCTGCCAGCGCTAGAATTCTGCACCCACTGACCTGTGACTTCCTGAGTCGGAAGCAGACTTTATAGACTGATTTTGGGCATATGGGTTATTATTGGACTTATGACTTTGCACTGGACTGGATTGGGATGCCTTCTTAGGGTCACATTTCTTTTGTATATAAACCCTTTCCTTATACCTCTATGTGTGTCTCTGAAATTTGTTCCTCTAGTCTATCCGGACTAACTCAACTTGGCTTACTTCACTTAGCATAATTTCCTCCAGTTCTTCCAATGTGGTGATGTGCTTCATGCGTTCATCACTGCTTTTCAGCAATGTTTAGTACTTACTCCATTGTATGTATGTACCACAGCTTTTAATCCATTCATCAGTTGATGGAAATTTGGACTGCTTCCAACTCCTTGCAATTGTGAAAAACATTGGAACAGGGATGTCTGGTCGTAGTTTGCTGCTTGCCTCTTCTGGGTATATGCCCAGTAGGGAGATTGCAGGGTCGTATGGTAGCTCAATTTCCATCTGTTTTAGATATCACCAAAATGATTTTCACATTGGCTGTGCATAACTACAGGATCACCAGCAGTCGATAAGAGTTCCTGTCTCCCCACAGACCCTCCAATACTTGTTGCTTTCTGATTTTTTGAATTGGGCTATATTTGAGGGAGTTAGGTGGTATCTCATTGTTGTCTTGATTTGCATTTCTCTTATAGCTAATGATCGGGAATATTTTCTCACGTGTTTATTGACCATTCGGATTTTTGCCTCTGTGAACCTTCTGTTCAGATCCTTTGCCCACCTCCTCAGTAGGCAGTTAGTTTTGCTCTTTTTTGGACACTATCATGGTATTATAGAATTTAGTAAAAAGGCCTTTATCTGATTTGTCATTGCTAAATCTACTCAATGTCTTAAGAAACAACAATTT
Organism: Nesogale talazaci; assembly: GCA_004026705.1. NCBI lineage: Eukaryota > Metazoa > Chordata > Mammalia > Afrosoricida > Tenrecidae > Nesogale > Nesogale talazaci. Next base: position 15,825 of record PVJH01036591.1, on the reverse strand, counting down.
TCTCTAGACAGTTTATTTTTTCCAGTTTCATCACTTTTCATCTTCTAGTGCAGCAGTTCTCAACCTGTGGGTCGCGACCCCTCTGGGGGTAGGACCCTTTCACAGGGTTGCCTGACTCATGACAGTAGCAAAATTACAGTGAAGAAGTAGCAATGAAAATAATTTTATGTTTGGGGGTCATCACAACATGAGGAGCTGTATTAAAGGGTCATGGCATTAGGAAAGTTGAGTACCACTGCTCTAGTGTATCAAAGTGATCATTCTTACTAAGGCATTATCTAAGGAACACCCCCAACCTTTTTTTACTAAGAATCCTAGCTGTTTTGATGAGGTTCTGCTTAAAATTCTAGCATTTATATGTGCAATGGAGTCTAAGAGTCATACCTGTCCAGTTCCATCTTAAACAAGACAAGGACCTTAACATGCCCGTACTTCTGTCAAACTGCCCTTTTTGCATACAACGGCCTTTTATTTTTAGGTCAGCATCCTATCCCAATGCCAGCCAGATACTGATGATTAGAGCACTGTAGTTTTACAGAGTTAATGTTTGATTGAATGCACCACATTTCTGAATAATCATGTTCACCATTTCTTCATTCTGGAACCACTTTCCTTCTTTTCCCCCAGTGAACGTATCTGTTGGCTGAAAACTTTCCCAATTTAATTTAGTTGGTATCATCATTATTCGACTTTTTTAATTAAAAATAATTTTATTGGGGGCTCTTACAGCTCTTACAGTCCATACATCAATTGTATAAAACATATTTGTACATGTTGCCATCATTATTTTCTAGATATCTACTTTCTATTGAGATCTTGGTATCAGCTCCTTTTTTTTCCCTACACCTACCCCACCCTCATGACCCCTTGATAAATTATAAATTATTATTTTCATATCCTATACTGATCACTATCTCCCTTCCCCCATGATTTTTGATGTTTGTCCCACTGGAGATGGGGGTCATGGTGTGGTTATGTGTCAATCATCATGATTCATATCCCCTTCCTCCCCTTCTCTCCCCCATATATAAAAATACCTATTGGCCTATGTACATATACTTATATGGCAATACACTGAGGGAGTGGATGGACTTTGGACCTCTGCTCATGCTGTTCCTCAATGCAAGAACACTTTTTTTCTAATAATCTGGCATTCTGTGATGCTCACCCTCCTGGCACAGTGGCTGAAGAAAAAATGCGTGCATAAGCAAATGTGGTGAAGAAAGCAGATGGTTCCTGGCTACCAAAAGATATATGGTCTGGGGACTTAAAGACTTGAAGTTAAACAAATGTCCGTTTAGTGGGGAAGCAACAATGCACACATGGAAGAAGCACACAAGTGTGTGCTAACATGTTGTATCGCTGGGACCAGGTAACAGTCATCAGAAGACCACAAACAAAGAAACAAACAAATATATTTTTGAGAATGAGTTGGGACAGAGACCCAAAGCCCATCTGTTGACAGTGGGACAGCCCCTTACAGAGGGGTCACAGTCAAAGGATGAGTCGACCAGGGTGCAGTAAAGCAGTGAGAAAACACAGTAATCCTCTGGTTCCTTGAGGCATCTTCACCCCCCTCTATCATGACTCCAGTTCTGCATTTCACTGTGGAGCATGATACTGAGGGTACTGGTAAGAAAGCAGAGCTCATGACACATGGAATCCAGGAACAGGAGTGGGAGTAGCGATTATTTGACTTTTATACCTCTTCTCTAACAGTGATGGCTAGGATCACTTAGTACAAGGTAAAATAGAAGTGATAATAAGAACAGTACAAATCAGAGTTCAGTCAGGAAAATAGAAACCATTTTAGATAGTCAAACTGAGGAGATTTAATAGAAGAAATTGATTACACAAGTGGTAGGAAAAGAGAGAGCCCAAAGCCCTAAAAAATCCATCCGGGGCATTATGACCAAGAAAGTTAATAAGACTAGGCAAAAACCATGGCAAGTATTAGGATGGTGAGTAGCCTAAGATAAGGACTGGAAACGGAAAGGCAGAAGTGGGGTGCACAGAGCTAAGAAGCTGTGACATGGAGTTCCCAGCCGGACATGGAACTACTACAGCAGCCAGGAGTTGGGGCAATGGGAGAAATTCAGAAGATACAGAAAATGGAAAGTGGGTAGAAAGGGACACACACTCGTGTTGCCTTCCCACTACGCTCTAAACCAGTGGTTCTCAACCTGTGGGTCGCGACCCCTTTGGAGGTCAAATGATCCTTTGACAGGCATCATCTGCCTGACTCATAAGAGCAAAATTGCAGCTATGAAGTATCAATGACAATACTTTTATGGTTGGGCGGTCACCACAGCATAAGGAACTGTACCAAAGGATCACAGCATTAGGAAGTTGGAGGACCACGCCTCTCGCCTTCTACTCCTACTTCCATGATAGCCAGGCTTGTTTGAAAACTAAAAGGCTAAAGTCCTTGGGAAATAGAGTTTCTTGGAAAAGAAAGAAAATAGGGTGGGAAAAATCTGAGCACAAAGGGCAAATGAGCTGCACAATTATCATTCCATTCTTGGAAACATTTTTCAAACTCATCTGTTTGGATGGCTGACAGCAGCTCCCTGATTTCTTTCTTCACCTCTTCTATGTTATCAAAGCACCATCCATTCATGTCCCTCTTCATCTACGGGAACAAAAAAATCACATGGCCTGAGATCAGGTAAGGTTCATGCTGTTTTTTGCCCAAAACTGGCGCACTGAGATGGCTGTGAGCAGGTGCATTGTCCTGGTGGGAAAACCAGTCTGCCACAAAGCACACCTTTTTTGGTCACACACGGTTAAGCAATCTTTTCAGAACCTCTAAAAGGAAAGCTTGATAAACAGTCTGACCTTGTGGAATGAAGTCCAAATGCACTATGCGTCAACATTCTTGTCCATTCATGAATTTGAGACAGACACCCCAACAAGGTTTGTCAACAATTAACATTCCCCCATTTTTGAAACAAGAAAACCACTCGCACACTTGAGGTTTTCCCATAGTGCTGTGTAAGCTATGTTCAACATCACAACAGATTCTGTGGCATTTTTCCCAAGTGGGCAACAAAATTTCTCAGGCTCATGCTGTTCTCTTAAATAGACCATCACAAAAAAGGGAGGTTCAAGCGACACTGGGACCACCTCTCCTTGGAAGAAGGCTATGGCTCTGGCCTCCATAAAGATGGACAGCCCTCAAACCTGGCATGTGCTGGGCAAGGTGGAGCTTTGGTAGTATGCATTGCAGTCAAGCACCTCTCTTGGAGTTAATATACCCAATGATGACGTCTGGGAAGGTTCTCTCTGGCCACAGTGAATTTTTGTCTTACACTGACTGATGTCTCCCTTCACCCACTTTTCTGTTGTCTGTTCCCCATGGAAGGGATTATGTGTAGATCCTTGTGATTGGTTCCCCCTTTCACCCTCCTTCCCCTTCCCCTCCTGGGTATTGCCACTCTCATTATTGGTCCTGAGGGGGTTATTTGTCCTGGATTCCCTGTGCTTCCAGCTATGACCTGTACCAGTGTACATGCTCTCATCTAGCCAGATTTGTAAGGAAGAATTGAGTTCATGATAGTGGGGGGTGAGGGGAGATATTAAGGAACTAGAGGAAAGTTATATGTTTCATCAATGCTATGAGCCTGACTGGCTCATCTCCTCCCCATGATCCTTCTGTAAGGGGATGTCGTGTTGCCTGTAGATGGGCTTTTGGTCTCCACTCCATATTCCCTCTCATTCATAACGATATGATTTTTTGTACTTTGATGACTGATATCTGATCCTCTTTTTTTTTTTTTAATCCTCTTGACACCTTGTGATCACAGGCTGGTGTGCTTCTTCCATGTGGACTTTGTTGCTTCTCAGCTAGATGGCCACTTGTTTATCTTCAAGTCATTAAGACTCCAGATGCCATGTATTTTGATAGCCCAGTACCATCAGGTGTCTTCACATTTGCTTATGTACCTGCTTTGTCTTCAGTGATCATGTTGGGAAGGTGTGTCAGGCAGGGTTCTCTTAGAGAAATAAAAATCAGGACACTAGTAATTCTTCTTATATATTTATATATAGAGAAAGGTATATAAGATAAGAAAGAAACAGTTAACTATCTATAAAGCAGTACAGATTGCTCAGTGCAACTCACTTGCGTGAGGCAACTAGAAGACTGGCAGTCCTTCAAGTCTTGAGGGCTGCTGAGTAGTCCTCTGTAGAGCAATTCAGGCTATCTGGTCACAGGCAGCAAACAGCAGAGCAGGTCGCCAACAGTCAGCCAGATGACAGAGTCTAACAGTCCCTAGCTCGAGATGTATATCCCAGGAGCATGGCTAAGCAGGGCTTGGAGGATCCTCAACTCACAGCAACACAGTCCACGATTAGGTGTCCCTTGGGTAGTGTTGCTTGGAGGTCGAGGCTCAGGACGAACAAGGCACTCTCTGGTCCGAAGATCCAGAAGCAAGAGAGAGGGCGGGACTCGCTGAGCCCTTCCTATCTCTGCCCTTCAATTCATCCTGTGTGTTCATTGGCCGGGCTGTCACAACAGACCCACCAATCTTTTGTGGCCATGTTGGCATAACAAACCTACCCAGCACAGAAGGTGAGCATCATGGAATGCCAGTTTAATAGAACAAAGTGTTCTTGCATTGAGGAGGTATTTGAGTAGAGGTCTAATGTCCATCTGGTACCTATAAATATATGAAAATAGATCTAACTACCCCACAGTCATGTATATTTACATATGTACATGCCTGTATTTAGACCTCTATAAATTCCCTTTGTCTTTTAGTTTTTTCCTTCATTCAGGTTTCAGTATTCCTCTTGGTTACATTTCCCCTTGATCACGCCCTACCAGGCCTCCTACACCTTCTTGCCATCGATGTTGGATAACTTGTTGTTCCCTTGTCCCTGAGTTTGCTAACACGTACTTATCTGAAAGGAATTTTTAATAGATATTGCATTCTTCACTAACAATGTTTTGTTTTTGAGATCCTTATGCTAGTAGCAATTTGTTAAGACTGTGTAGTCTATAAATGTTACATATCTTTACTGTTTGCTTCATGCTTTCAGTTTAGTGTTTCTTATTTTGCTTCACTCCGAAGTTTATATTTAAGGATTTTAATATGTATCCTGTTTGGATTGTCTTTCATGATTCCTAGAAAAATTCCATCACTATCTCAAATACTCCCTCCTCTCTCTTTCCTCCTTCTATATCTTCAATGGGATATTAAGTAAATTTTTCCATTCCTGATGCCTTCTTTCATAATTTTCTTTTCTGTGCAATCTTCTGACATTTCTGTCGAACCACCTTGCAGATGACTAATTCTCACTTCAACAATGTCTTCTTTATTGCTTAGCCCATCTATTCAGTTTTAAATTTCAAGGATTATGTTTTATTTCTCTAAGTTCTATTTTCTTCTACTATCTTATTACTTATGATTTATAGTTGTTTGTGCCTTGTGCAAATTTCAAGATTTACTTTAAAAAATTAACCATTGCTATTTTATAATTTGTGTCTAATAATCCATTGATCCAATGTTAGACATTGTTTTTTTTCTTATTACATAAAGGACTTTATTAATACAAAAAATACATACAAGGTATAAAGCACTAAGAAATTTAAAGCAAGACATCATAGCAAGTCGAAGTTATAGCACGGAGGAGGTAATTCAACATCCAAGACCAGCAGACCACTTAAAGGAGACTGCAAGAGATAGACTCCCACATCAGAGAAGGCGTCTTCATCGCTGAGGGGGGGCCCAGGTCTAAGAGCTTCCCCAGTTCCCATTCCATGTCCAGCATCATGAGACGCATGCCATTCAAAGAGAGGTTTGCAGTCTGGTGCTCTTCAGGCAGGTCAAAGCTCCCAGTCTAGAGGACTGAAGGGAATAAATTGTTTCTGGATAAGCTTCGTCCAAAGCAGGAACAGAGGCTTTTGGTTTGCCAGTCTTCTCAGTTATTTTCTTGGTAGAGATGGTCCGCTGTTTCTGTTGGAGGAATCCACTGGTCTTTCTGGACTTTGCTGCAGCCCTGTTGACAGTCCCCAAAGCCTTTCTGGCTGTTTTGGGTAGGGCACATGGGCATCAAAGACTTTACCAACATAGGGTATCGAAATCTGAGCTCTCTCTTCAAAGACTTTTTCCAAAGACCCGGACGCTAGCTTCAGGCCATCCTTCGGAGCCACACGGGTGTCCGGCTCACCATTCTCTTTATCAACAATAATCAGAGTGGTCATTCTGGATCCCTCTCCGCTTTCCCCGGACTTGGCCGCCGCAACACGCCAGCAACCAGCAGAGCCGCCAACAGCCCGCACCGCCCACCACTCAGCCCTGAAATTCTTATAGGTCTGCAGTTACTTTTAAGATCCTTCTCCTTGTTTAATGAGCTGCTTACTTTCTTTAGAATGTCATTTATAAATTTCTTTAAGGCCAGAGAAGAGGGTGGATATCTCTGAAGAGGTTTTCCCTCTAGATAGCCATAGGTATTAGTCGAGGATAACAAAATTATATTTTAAGCTTGGGGTCAAGTCACCTAAGGTGCCACAGTCTTATCCTGTCTATAGTCACTAAAGGATCCTTGGTGATGATGCTGGGTAAGCATTGAATGGCTAACGTGAAGGTCAGCAGTTCAAACCCTACAGCTGCTTCACAGGAGAAAATGGAGGCGGTCTGTTCCTATGAAGATTATAGCCTCAACACCCCTACATGGCTTCACTGTGAGTTGAAATCAACTTGATATAGTCCTTCTGATTCAGAATTGATTTGACAACGGGCTTTGCTTTTTCGTTTTCACTCAGTGTCTCTCACCGCCATCCAGTTGATGCACGACCCTGTAGGACAGGGTGTGTCTGCCTGAGTTTCTGAGGGTAACGCTTCTCCAGAGGACAAAGCTTGGTGTGTCTCTGAGTGGATGGTGGTTTCAAATCGCCTTCCTCGCATACTGCAGCTCAAGGCATAACACTCAATGACGGGGGTGGGGTGGGGGTTGTTTGTTCTTTGCTGTATATGAGTGATGGGAAATTTTCTGGTTCATGTTTACACTAAAATTGGAGCCCTTTGGGGCGCTTTATCCCATTGTTCTGCGAGGCTTTTGGGGAAAATAAAACAAAACACCTGCACAACTCCAGTAATCTGGCTTCCTTCCTTCCGATCATTATCTTATTAGCCTTCAGAAGTCCCATTTTCCTGACAGATTATGGTAATTAGTTTTGATTTTTATCCTCATTTTTAGCAGGTCAGTTCATTTGCTAGGCCTGACATATCATTGGAAATAAAAGTCCTTTTATGTTCTTATATATCTGTATCTGAACTATAAATTTGATGCCCTTCAGATTTTAATTTTATCACATGCACATATCATTTTTCTTCTCTGCTAGTTTTTTCACTAATTTGTAAATTTTATTTCTAAACCCATGTGCCAATAGCTAAATAGTCTTCTTTTATTATTCTATATAAATCTCATCTCCAGAACAGTCTGATACTAATAGTGTGAATTTTATTTTCTAGTTAGTCCTAATTGCCTGCAATATACTTTAAATTTATTTTAAATCTTTCTGTCATATTTTAGACATATGTCTTGTAGAAAGCACACACATAACTTTAAAAAGGCATAGTATTTTAAAAAGAATTTAAAATTTCTTTGAAGAAATACTGAGTTAATTACATTAAATACTTTAATCCATCTCTTTTGAATTGTTGAAAAACTGTCTATGCTCTTTAAGAAGCACAACTGTGGCCTGAAGCTAGGTTTCACTATTTTAGGAAGAATAGAAGCGAGACAGTAAGTACATTGAAGTTTGTGAACACAGTGACACAGGGTCTATACCACCTTCATATATATATATATATATATATGTACATTTGTATGTTGTGTACACACGCACACACACACACACATACACGCTACCGTGAATTAGTTCAGGTGTCTCTGGGTGGTGCAAGGCACACTTGACTGTTAACAGGTTAGAGGCATTGAGCCCAACCTGGGAAAACGCAATGTAATAGTTCTGCTCTCATACACCTGAGCATGTTTTGAGTTGGTTCAACTGCAGCTGGTTTCATGACTTCAGTTTAAGTCAAGTGTGTCTGAAGAGAAACCCGGTATTGTCAGGGTGCCAGCAGTTGGAAACCCCCAGCTGCTCCATGGGAGAAAAAGGCGGCTTTCCATCCCTGTCCAGAACGACAGTCTCAGAGACCCACGTCTGTCCTTCGGGGTTGCTATGTGCCATGACAATGCATTTGGAGTTCCTGGAAGCCAGCCAAGGGGGATCAGTGCCAGCCTTTCACTGGGGTTCCTATGTGGGAGATACAAAGACTAATAAGATAAGGCATATAGAAAACGTAGCTAAATGAGTTGCAAATGATGCAGTAAGGACATGCCCAATTTTTTAAATTAGTTACATAAGAAAACAGGCATTTGCATTAAGCCCTATAATTACAAAATGATGCAAGCAACGCTACAAAACCAGTAAGCACCATTTTCTAAAATGCATTAATATTTGGGTTTACAATAACTATCACAGCAATTAAACAAAATAGTAATCTACTAAATTAATTATCTTAAAAACTTTATTTCTTGAGGTAAAGGAAAACTACAGAAACATACACTAATCAACCTCACTAAAACAGGGGCAGGTAAAGTGGGGCTCAACAACACTTCTGAATAAAACAGGAAGAAGGTATACTCTATTATTACAATACAAGGATGAAAGATCTTAACAGGAGAAATTCCTTAAATATGAGTAACTTCAACATTATGAAAGGAGAAACTTAGACCAAGAGCATGAAGAAAGAGGAGAAATTAAAAAACAAAAAACAACTTTGGCCTGAATCAGGTTTTCTTAGGAAGTGATCCATTTGACTAGGTTGGTGGACACTCCTCCCCCTATTACTCTGCTTCTCCTATCAAAAAAACAAACAAACAAAAAAACCAAAGTTCAGAAAAACTAAATATCTGCACTATTAGTAGAAAATTTTAAATCTGATGAGGGCACCAAGTAAAATTCAAGACTCAATAAATTATTTTATCCTTTGAAGATACTTTAATTTTGCATTTATTGATTAATTAAAAAACACAGCTGTTTTTAGCATTTCCTAGCTACAGTAGTGTGCATAGGAAACGTCATTCTAAACAAGAAATAATTAATGAAATAACAACACACCTTAACATTTTACATTGATAGGTTACAGTTTACAAGGTGCTTTCACATACATTATTTTATTTGATTCTTACAAGCAAAAAAAAAAGGGAAAAAAAAACCGACAGTGTGAAAGAAAAATGATTTTTTTGTCAGGCTTACAATGAGTATTTTTCAGGCCAATGGGTAGTCAATACAAGAACATACCAAAAACAAGACAGCAATACCCACAAGCCACAGTTATCTTTTGGTAGGTTGACAATTTGATATCCATTGGGTATTTAGCATTAGTGAATAAGGTAAGATTTGGAACAGACAAAAAGTTCTCATGATATTCAAAGAATTATTAGAGCATTGTCAGAGATACAGAGAAGATGCCCTAAAATATCGCATCACCCTGACTTATTTCAAGCATAGTACCCTTCAAAATGTCAAATAAAAAATAATCTTGTCATAGCATGTGAAAGCTAGAAGGGACCTTACAAACTGGCGAATCCAACCTTTCCGTTTTACAGAAGTGACCTGCAGTCAAGATCACACTCACAGTGACACCCGACCTGACACTTCAAAGTCTCAGCCTTCAGGCTAGGGCTCCTTCCTCTGTCTGCACTTACTGCATAAAGAATGCAATTTCTTCTGCTGTCGATAATGTAATTTGGAGTCAAATACTGATTCTTGGTGTATTTTTGATTCAAGCTTTACTCAATATTCTTTGCTAAATTGTGGCTGAAGTTAGAAATTAATTTTGTGTATTTTATTGGTTGGAGAGATTCCCTGGACATAATTGAACGCTTGTTCATATCCTGCAACAAGAACTAAAATGGAGTGACTGACTAGCTCTCAAAGGCTGTGACGGCCTCGGAGTCAATTCGCATAGCAGGATATCTGGGGTTGAATTACCTAACGGAGATCCTACAGCAAGTTGTGCTGGACACTAGTAATTTTGTAGAAAAAAATATTTTTAGAATTCATAGAAATCTTTTCAATTACTGAAAACTAAAATGTAATAATCAAATTGTCATCCTCATGATTTATTAAAATAATTTTACAATAATATACATCCAAGCTACCATAGAATTTATAGCATAGATAGGATACAACGATCAGCATGTTCTTGAGTCTACATGTAATACAAAAAACTAATTAAAATATTTTATACAAATGACATTTTTAATTTATTAACATGATGATATATATATATATTATATATAGCTTTGTTGCTTGCTACAGCAAAGAGTTTAATGTTTTTCTTGAACGTTTTAAATACAGGGGGACAAAATGCAATTAGCATCAGTCTGCATGGGACCTTACGGGAAACACTTCATAACCCAAAGAAAGACAGGTAGGTTGGTAGAGAGAACATCTCAGTCAGGACTTTTCCTTGTCTTCAAAGGTTTTACAAAGATAATATGAAGTGTCAGTGACCTACGATACTGACAATGAAGCAAATAGAATAGCTATATATACGATCACCTTGATTAAAAACAATTAATTTTTATGCATGTAAATCGATCATTAAAAAAAGCTTATTTCAAACTATTTTGGTGTGCTGTTTTAAGATAGGTCACTGAGACACAGATAAAATGAGATAAGAAAAATTAAAAGACAAAGAAAGTAAGAAAAATGAGTTAAACCATGGATTCTCCACAAATACTGAACTAACTGTGCAAAAACGCTTGAAATCTCCACATGACAGCAATCTTATTTGAGCCAGTTGGCAAAAGTATTAAAAACCAACCAAACAAACAAAAAACCCATCAAATACTAAATTGTACCTGCATGAACATACATTTACTGAGAGTAAAGAAATGAGACATAATGACATATCTAAAAATACCACACCTCAAAAGGAAAATACAATTGTGGCAGTTTTATAAACTTGATCTCCTTTCTTCATGGACTGGCCTGGGGAGAAAGTAGAAGCTGCACCAGTCCTCCCATAGGGGGCTTAGAATACAGTACTCCAGAATACAGAGCTGGCCACGGCCTCTCTTGTTCTTCAGTTTTCCATAACAAAGCAAAACAAAACAATAAAAAACACTGGATGAGGGCCTTAATATTATTTGTTTGCAATAATCTAATCAATTGTTAGTTTAGCAAAGTGTTTCTAAACCTAATGTTCTTTCTAGCTTTTATTTTTCTTTACAAAGTTTATGATGAGACTATTTTAGAAACTTTAAAATTTGTCTTTTGATTAGTTATGCCCTTCTAAAATACTGTCTAAAACTCTTATAGAGAAGTTCAGGTTTAGAAACCATAGACCTCTTCTCTAATATCTACAGAAATGCTGGGACCAGGAAAGACAATCTGGAGAAGATCTGTCTCACTGGATTTCCTGCTGAAAAAGATATATGTGTCGCATCGCACAGATGGTCATTTAATTACTTCAAGGAGGATGGCAGGAAAAAGAATTTAGCATCTATAGGAATCCAAGTGACTTCATCTAGCTATTCTATTAGTCTGACCATTTCTCCCCAAAATAATGAATTCTAAGAAAGTTATTCTTTTAAATCAATTTGCATAACTTTCCTTTGAGATAAAATTATATCCTTAAGGAAAACTATCATTAATTTTGGCAGAAGTGAGTCAGAACTATTCAAAATAAAAATAATTTTAAGAACTTTGGGACTGAGCCCCGGTGGCGTAGTGATTGAGTGCAGGACTGCGGCCCACAGGCTTGGCGGTTCAATTCCAGCAGCAGCTCTCCAGGAGCAAGGCTGGGTAGCTCCCACGACCACCAGAGGGCAGTGATGCACCCCCCTCCAAAAGAACTGCCTCAACTCACTGATCAACAAAAATATTGGCAAGTACTACTAAAAGAAACACATTGATCCCTTCAAATATCACGTAGCCCATTTGAGATACAAACCAACTAAAATGGAGCACTGTTGGAAAGAAAAAAAAACATACCAACTAATGAAAAGGGAAGAAATGTATGCAAGAGGACTGGAGAAAGACCAAAGGGAAGTAGGAACGTGGTCTAGCACTGTGTTATGACAGACAATGCTTGTTTAGCGGTGCCTTGTTACACAGGTGGATGCAGAGTGCACACACAGAGGATGGCAATAAAGATCTCACTCAATCGTTCAAATGAAGGTACTAGGTAACTGCTTCAACACAGAACGGTCTCAGCTCCACCTTATTTCTCAACAGAGTGCAAAGATTGAGGGTGAACTATCATGGCATCTTGCTGCTTATTTTTAAAATTCACCAAATTCTTTTCCACATTTTTCTGTTATAGAAACACGGATATCTTCTTCTTCATAGTCATCAAAGTTGCTGGTATCTCCAGAACCCCGGAACTTTGGTATGAATGGAGCTTCAACCTATAATTGATTATACAGAAAAATGAGAAACGAGAAAAATGAATTTTGGAGAGTTTACAAAACTATGAAAAATAAAATTTCCATTATGATCTCATACCAGCATTTTAAGGAAGTCATCAAGTCCTTATCAGATAATTGCTTTAGAAAAAGCAACAAGCAATAAATTTGCTATTAAACTCAGCATTTTCATTCAAGGAAGGTGTGCTAGTCCGGGTAGACTAGAGAGACAAATTCATAAGCACATGTGTATATATGGGAGAGGTTTATATACAAGAGCAGTTGAACCCTGAGGAAACATCCCAGTCCAGTCCAAGGCAATAATTCTGATATTAGCCCATATGCCTGATACCAGTCTATAAAAGTCCTCTTCAGACTCATGAAGCATATGCAATGATACCAGTACAATCACAGGCCAGTGGGGACAGAGTCTGGATACACAGTATCCAGTGGCGGTAGAAACATCTGGGTGCTGGCAGGGGCCTCTCTGTGGCTTCTCAAGCATCTCAGTGCTGTCAGGAGTCTCTACGTGGCTTTTCTGGCTTCAGAGGTCTGGTTTCATCAGGCTAAGCCCATGTGGCTTCTCCTCTGGGATGTCTCACAGGGAGTCAGCCTTGTGTCCTGTCAGAAGCATCTCCAAGGGACTGAGTCCTAAGTCTCTCACCTCAAAGGGGGAAATACGGCCAGATTTCCCAGAATTCTCAGGAGAAAGTCATGCCCACAGAGACCTCATTGGCTAGCTCTAAATTGACAGGATAGACTTCACTGCTACACTCCCAATCCTGAAATTGACACCATAATAGTGGCTACCACAGAAGGGAAGAACTAATCATAATTTTGGTGAATGATTATAAAAAAATTAAGTGTACTGGCTTCGGGCTATCTGCCCTGACCTTCTATAAGAATTGTTAACTAAAGTCCCCTATTTTAATGATTTATGTTCAAATTAGCTTTGAAATGGATGAAGGGCTCTGTAATCCAACAAACACCGAGTGGGCATACCGACAATCACCAGGCTCCTGGAGGATGCTCACAAGGAAGCATCTTAAAGCAATATGCTGAGTATCGAAGTAATATGGAAGAGCAGCCTGACCTCAACTCTGGATTCAGAGAAAATACACTATTGGTAACACATAAGCTGGTGTCTAGAGAAAAGTCTTTAAAGGGGAAAGCTTTCACAAACGTATCGAGTATTCCAAAATTTTGGAAACATTGATTAATGCCATAGAGTCAAGATAAAAAATTGAAAGACATCTGTTGAATCTAGAAATTAAATGCTATTAAGTCTGGCTTTGAGTAAATTCTTGCAAATATATGTAAGCAAAAAATATGTTTGCTTACAAACTGTGTAATGTGGCTTTGTGTCAGTTTTGAAACTGTAACCTGAAAATATTGCTTAATGGTACATAATAATCATAGTAATTATAAGGTAATAGATTTGAATAAGAGAAATTTAACAAGAATGCCTTTCAGATAAATGGTCAGAGTAGAATGCATGCTGCTGCTTTTATTGTGGAGAAAATTCATTTTTTAAGTTATGGGCTATATGTTATTTTGTTTGGCATCAAATTAATTAAAGTTTTAAAAAATTAAAACTACATTAAGTTGAAACTATTGCTACTACATATAATTTAAATACCAATCTTTAAAAAGTTTTTTAATTGAAAGAGCAAAAAAAATAAATAAATAAGACTTACCTTCCTCTGGTAAATAGCAATCCAATCTGTTGTGGCGAACCACTTGTGAGTTTTTATATCACTCACACCGTTCTTCAGATTTCCAAACCGCTTTGTCAAATCTACCTGGAGTAGGTTCCTTAGAAGGTCCTTGAGATCTGAACTGAAGTGAGATGGGAAGCGGACCTACACACACACAAACACAAACACAGCAGTAAAGCCCCCATTCCAAGACACATGATTTTTGTGTTCGGAAAGGCTTTTTAATTCTGTTTAACCTTTAGTGATGACTTTCAAATGCTATTCACTACATGCTATGGTCCCCAGAGTAACCACAGAGACAAAAACTCTTTGAAAATGATCGAATACTATTTTCTAAGGGGTTTGTTTTGGCCATATACCCTTTTTAAGAACTTGGGTATCCCCCAGACTCTGCCTGAAAAATGTGCATAGAAATAGAACTTTTCCAATAATGCCTGGAGGGTCCACATTAAAAGTTTCTATTTTAGAGTTAACTAGATAAACTTGCAATTTTAAATAGAATAACACCATCTGAAGGGTATCAGTATGAACATTTTTTAAAGTAATCTATCTAAGAGTAAGACTCACAATGATTGTTAAAATCTAGTACTTTACTGGGAGTGGTTTGCAGTTACCAGTTTACTACTTCTCCTTGATTATTTCTACCTCTTCTACACAATCCTGCTACTATGTCACAATATATACACTATTAAACTGGTTTAAAAGAAGAATCTGTGAGTCATAGGACTGATATGGGTTGGAATCCACTTGACAGCAATGAGGTTGCTTTTGATTTTAGTTTAAATTGTGACGACTTTATAAATTGTTGACTAGCCTCCTGCTTTAAAAAAAATACGACCAAAAAAATAACACTTATCACTAAAGATGTATGTTATATGCTGGGCAATCGATAAAATTAAAGCACCATTCATGAAAGACCCCAGTCACTTTTGTATATTTTTAATCTTGCTTTATTTTGTTGAAAACACACGCTTATCTCTGCAAACCTGTCAGTTCCTCTCATTTTATTGTTAATAAGTTCTGAAAAATTAACATGAGTATATCTCTAAGGGACTTATCAAGAAGGAACAGCACATCCACACTTCTCTTATTCTCTGTACTTCCACCTCTCCAGAAATCTTTCTAAGTAAGCTCAACCATCATCCATTTTACAGGTGAAATAATTTAAGTTCGCCCAAGATTACAGAGCTAATAAATGTCAGACACTAGAATTCCAAAGCAGATATTCTGACATGAATATGTTTTTTATTATTCTATTATTCTTTCAGGATTAGATATCCCGAATATAGTTATTATCAGGGGATTTCTAAAATTTAAAGTTTCATGTGTAAATATCTGCACATTTCCTCATTACTATTCATTTGGGAAATATACTAGAAAATAACAGGTAGTCAATAGTTACGTTGTCAATTTTAAAAATAATGACATTTTTCCACAATATATTCTAAACTTGTTTAGATTGTAAAGAAATAACTAATTCGAAACAAATTCATCTTTGTTAGAACAGAGTACAAGGAATTAGTCAATTAGGTGTGCCGGTTATTCTCTCTTAAGATGTCTACAGGAGTAGAAAGCATTTATCTTCTGAGTTTAAGTAATGTGCAATGTAGTCTGGGCAGAAAATAAGCACCTAAATAAAACAGATAATTATTTTGGAATGAAAATAAAGTGATAG
>PVJH01036590.1:0-18651 GCA_004026705.1 Nesogale talazaci | reverse complement strand
CATTTCGACCTGCCCACAAGGCTCCCTGTAACAGATCAGTCCTAGAGTAGAGAATTTTGCCCATGTTCCAAAGTTTTCTAGCCTCAGGCACAAGCTACTAGTTCAAAATTCTAAAAGTCAAAGAGTTTCTTTTTCCTTCAATCTGTCAACAGTCCCCTAGGCAAATCTCTCCATCATTGAATGTCCTGAGCACTTAAGACAGGAGGTGGAGTTTATCCTTTTAGACTCTTTGCAGGAGTGTCCTAACCCATTTAAATTCCAGTTTAATGGCTAAAGGCAAGCAGTCTTGCAAATTCTCTATTTTCACTTCCCTATAATCATTTCTATCAATCATCTTATCAGTAACAAGCAGAAGAAATCAGTATAAACAAAGTAGAATCAGATCATAAACTCAATCTTAAAATCATCAAATCCTTAACTAAACTTAGCCCATATGGCCTTAGGCCTCTGACTGAATTACCACAAGCCAGAACAGGATCTTCTGTCAGTCAGTTTGACCTCAGTCAGCCATTTTCACTAAGCAGCATGGTCTCAGAGAAGTCCAAGAGACGATTTTGTCACCCAAGTTCAAGAGTTACATTTATCACAATCATTTTTCCAATTTCAGACACAATTAGCAAAATGCAATTTATAGGAATTTAAATTCTTTTAAATTAAAAGACTTTAAATTCACATGCTATATCCAGAAAACAGCCCAGTGAACTGCAAGGTCATATCTGACCTCTGACTAAGTAAAAAAGAAAAATTACCATAAGGCAGAGGTCAAACAAGCATCCACTCTCCATCTGCGTGATTTGCTTTTCTAGTACCCCACTCCTAAGGTACCATGTTAGTCTGGGCTGACTAGAGACACAAATCCAGAGACACTCTTATGTGTGCAAGAGAATGTTATATCAAAGAGCAGCTGTACATTAAGAAAACAGTCCAGCCCAGTCCAAATCAAGTCCAAAGTCCAATATTAACCCATATCCATATGTCAACCTTAGTCCATAATTTCCTCTTTGACTCCTGTAGTCATGCAATGATGCTGAATGCAGGCAGACACGGGGCAGTGGGTGGAAAGCCTTGTGGATTCAGTGATAAGGAAAGCATCTCAGTTGACGTGGGTCTCCACACGGCTCCTCCAGTTGCAGGAGTCTGGCTGCATCAGTGTAACTCCATGTGGCTTTGCAACAGGAAGACACGCAGAGAGTGTCTCCTACTTCCAGGGAGGAATGCAGGAGTTCCCAGTATCCACAGGAGAAGACCATGCCCACATGGAGGCCTCCTTGGCTATAGCCTGATTGATAGGCTGGACTCCATCACTTTGCAAGGTGCCAGGAGATTTTGTAACTGCTACGACAATCTTAACTGTTCCCAGAATGTGGCCCACTCACTTTCTGTAAACTAACTCTTTGGCGTGAGCTGTTGTAACCCATTTGCACAGAGTTATCCAAAGAAACCAGACCTGTCACTTAAGTCATCCAAGCTGTGGTTTTTACCTTTAAAAGCTGACCTCTTTAAACAGTGACGGGCTGCTGGAATCTGAGAGACATTTGGTTCTCCCACAGTTATCCGACTAACAGGACTCTACACTGAAACTTTGAGTGTTATAGTGGCCATTCAACCTATTTACCTTAAAACATATGTGACTTTGAGGACTAAGGGGCACCTGTCCCCAGTCATGATGTTTTCAATGGTCTCATATGCATGTGAAAGTTGGACACTGAGTAAAAACCCTTAAGGAGAATACATTCATTTGAATCGTGGTGCTGGTGAACAGTACTGAAAGTACATGCTGTTATTGTTGTTTGGGCCTTCCCGTCCGTTCTGAGTCAGAGGAACCTTGTGAACAACAGAATGGGATACTGCCTGGTCCTGTGCCAACATCATCATTTTTCTTATATCTGAGGCCATCGATGCAGCCACGGGGTCAGTTGATCTTCTTGAAGGTCTCCCTCTTTGTCATGATGCTTTACCAAGCACGAGATCCTTCTTGAGGAACTAGTCTCTCCCCACAACATGCCCCAAAGTGTGTGAGACAACAATTCTTGCCATCTTCCTTCTACACAGCATTCTGGCTGTCCTTCCAACCACACACTTGTCTGTTCCTTTGGCAGTCCCTGGCACTTTGTCCTGAGTTTTCAAAGCAAACGTCTTGCTTTTTAGCGAAGCAATGTGTCTCTTGCTATCTTGCATTCTGCTTCCATGAGCACTGGTTGTGAATCCGAGATCGAGGAGATCCTTGAGTTTGTTTCTCCACTGATCATGATGTTACCGTCTGGTCCAGTTGAGAAGATTTTGAGGTGGAATTTTAATATGTATATGCAGTTGTGACCCATACTGAAGGTTGAACTCCTTTATCTTCATCAACAAGTGGTGAGTCCTTCTCACTTTTAGCAAGCAAGGTTCAGGGATTTGCATATCCTAGGTTGTTAATAAACCCTTCTTCCAATCCTAATGCTGAAATCGCCAGGTAATCCAGTTTCTCTGATTATTTGAATAAGTATGGTGATGCACAACTTTTCTGATTTAAAATCATGCAGTATGCCCTTGTTCTGTTCAAACAACTGCCTTCTGAGCCATGTACAATTTCTCCGTGAGCACAATGCAATGTTCTGGGGTTTCCATTCTTCCCAAGGCTCTCCACAGTTTGTTATGGTCCACACAGATGAATGCCTTAGCAGGGTCAATAAAGCACAAGCAAGCATCTTTCTGGTATTCTCTGAAAGTATTATGGGTTGCCAAGAGAACAAGCAAATCTGTCTTGGAAGAAGTATAGGCAGATCCTCCTTAGAAGCAAACATGGAGAAACTTCATCTCACAAACTTTGGACCCCCATGGAAAACGATATCAGACCTGGGAACACAGAGGGACAGTGAAAAAGAAGACGACCCTCGACAAGATGGGCTGACACAGTGGCTGCAGCAATAGAAGCAATTGTGGGGATGACGCAAGACCCGTCGGTGTTTCCTTCTGTTGTACACAGGGTCACTGTGAGTCAGAAACAACTACACCGGTACCTAACAGCAATGTCTATCCCTCTCTTGTCAGCTCTTCCAGCTGAGTTGCTTAAACATAAATTCCAAAATTTCCATGCAGGTCATTGTTAATGGCAAAATCTGAAAGCTAAAGAACACATTGAAAAGTTACTATACAACTGTCATATCTGTAACAACTCTTCTTAGCAACCACCTTTTTGCCACCTAGACTAGCATGCAACAGGACTTGAGAATGCTTTTTTGGAAGTCATATCAAGTTCTAGTGTTGGCTTCTTAGGATTGCACTGACCTTACTGTTCTGTCCTAGACATTTGGCATTCGTGCTGTAGCCCTCATTCCTGGTCTCCTTGGTCATGCGCTGCATTCCACTGGTGAGTGCTCTTTAGCTTCCTTGCCTGCTGCTGCAGAATGTGACTTCACACCCCCATGGCTACCTGCCGAGGCTACAGGAGAGAAAACCTGTGTTTATATGCAACACTGACCCCTTGACTGCAAATATATGTTTCTATTGCTGTGCCTTAGAACAGCTGCTTTTTTGTGCTAAGAAAGTGTGTGTGTTGTTTTTACTTTTTTTAAATCTGTCTTTAAAAGGAGATCATGTTTGAAACATTATCTACCCAGACGTTCCTCTAGAAGCAGCAAGATCACTCTTGTCATTTGCCCAAATCAATATATCACTTCTCTCTTTATTTTGAATTGATCACCCTAAACCAGTGAGTTTAATTATGGCTTTCCTAATATCCTATCCACATACTCTCGCTTTACTAACACCATCCTCGATCCAAGACGTTTGTAGGGGAAAGAAAAACAATTTTAAATTCACGTGTTAAAGTATCCCCTATTTCAAATAACGGGAAGAAAGGCCTCTGTCTGCAAACAATAGAGCTGCAGACAACAGAGCATTCACATCGAGTAAGAAAGGAATGGGGAGGTGCGTGGAGCCTTTTCACATAGAGTGAATGATTGAAGGAAACATGTTGATCAGAGGGGGAGAGATTATGAGTGAATGCAAACATTTCCATGTCAAATGAGTAGGAAAACTTAGGCCAGTGAATGAAATTTATAAAAAGAAAAAATGCTTACCTAAAATAAAAGAATAAAAGTAAATTGAGACATTTTTGCTTTGAACTTGTCATAGGCAGAGGAAACACTAGAGGTCAAATTTAGAAATGTAGTGGGATGGGGGGGTCATTTGTTCATTTCTATTAAGAATAGTCATTATTAAAAATAATAGTGTCTGTTAAAAATAATAATTTCCTGGTGTTGGCAGAAGTGCCCTCTAGCTACAAGCTACAAACTGAATATCTTTCAGCAAAGTTCTCCCTCTTGTGGATTTGGCAGACGATGCTCTGTACAACAACACATTGAATACAGTATGACTGGTGTCAAATGTTAACTCCAGGGCTCCATCAAAAAGTACAAGGGTAGGTTAGCAGTTAAAATCCAGCAGCAGCTCTCCAGGAGCCAGGCTGGGCCTCCTACTCTCACCAAAGGGCAGTGATACCTCCCCTCCAAAAAAAAAGTTCAAGGGTCAAGTGCCCCCTACTAGAGGCACCATGGAAGAAATGTCTGGTGATCTGCTTCCAAGAAATCATCCATTGAATCCCTTCAGGATATAGTTCTACTCTGGCACACATGGGCTTCCCAAGATCAGGGTCAATTCCATGGCTACTAAAATAACAATTTCAATCTTGTGACCATCATTTAGGTCATACTCATCATCTTATACATAATGAAGTGAGCCCTGGCACTGGAGTGGTAACAAGTAAAGCTATTAACCATGGCAGTTCCAAACCATCAGCTGTTTCCAGTAAGAGTTAGAGTTCCAGAAACACACGGGACAGTTCTATCTTGTCCATAGTGAAGTGGACTAGCAAAAGAAACTCCATTTTTTTTTTAGCTGCTGAATGACCTGCCTCTGTCCCCCTCCCATCTCGGAAAGCCCCAGTAATGATTGATTTTAAAATAAACTCTCACGTTCCCAGGTTCTGGACACTGCAAATATGTATTAGTCTGGGTGGACTAGAGAAACAAATTCATAAACATGCATATGTACACAAGGGAGAGGTTTATATACAAGAGAAATGGAACATTGAGAAAACATCGCAACCCAGCCCAGTCCAAGGTCTTAAGTCCAATATTAGCCCGTGTATTCGATACCAGTTTATAAAGTCTCCTTTCAACTCACAAAGCACATGCACGACACCAAGAGAATCACAGGCCAGTGGGTGCAAAGTCTTGTGTGTCCAGCGGCAGTAGAAGCATCCCAGCTTTGGCAGGGCTCTCTTTGTGGCTCCTCATTTCCAGGGCTCATATCCATCAGCAGTCTCCATTGGCGGAAGAAGCATCTCAGCATTGGCAGGGGTCTCTCTGAGGCTTTTCCAGCTTCAGAGGTCTGGTTCCTTCAGGGTATGGTCATGTGGCTTCTCCTCTGACTCCTCCAGTCCCTCAGATGCTGCCATCTTGTCTTGTCAGTCGAGCGTCTCCCAACACCTGGAGAGATGGTCGCTCATCTCCATGAGTGAAATCTCGTGAGACTTCAGAGAATTCTCAGAGAAAGTCATGCCCACACAGAGGTCTCATCACCCCTACATTCCAATCATGAAATTGACACACGAGCATATGACTGCCACAAAATAGTTTAGACTATTCTTCAATGTATAGTTTGTTTTAATAGTGCTCCTTTGGATGTTGTAATCTGAATAGTGCCATTAATCTTGCTATGGTAACCAGGATGTGATAGTCAATTTTGTTGCTGTTTCTTTTATGATAAGGAATGTATGTAATGCATGCTGGCTCTTCTTGAAGTTATGGGAATGTTATAATCAATGTGATACCCTATAAAGCTCTCTAACCCCAAAGAATAGTTAACATTAATTTTTCTTTCTGCTTCTTTCCACGCTTGTTTAAGTCTTAGACAAAGCATAAACGAGATTTTTGCCTTGAAAGATGGACTGAAATGTTTGCTCAGGGATGCAATCAGAGAATCGCTTTTAGGTTCTAGCAGTCTTGTTATAACCAAATAAAGACTCTTCGAAATTATGAAGACCTTACAGTGGCTGTCATTTATTTGAACCCATAGCAATACAGTCATCATGAGTCACTATCGACTCGATGGCAGTGAACATACAGAAATAAATTAAAGGAGTTTCTTAAATGATTAGATTTCTGTAAGTTGAAACTTTTGTAATCAAATGATCAATATATTTTCTTTGTAAAAATTCATATCTAATGAAGGGTGACTTGAATCCACAGGAATGTGAAGAAATTATCAGGCCTTGAAGACAAGGATGTTTGTGGAATGAACTGCTTTTCTGCCAGTCTCCTTTTCCATGAAAACAGATAACTGCAAAGCTGCAGGAGTTTAGGACTTTTGGGGGGGGCAGTGGGGGTGTAGTTTTATTCTAGCTAAAGGGAGAGAGGTGATCTAAGATGTCTTTGAGGATTTCTGCATGTGCACAACTGACAGGTAAAATCTAATTTTCAATCTTTCTCATCACTTCATTTAGGACGGGAAGTTTTTAAAGTAGAGTAATCTGAAATCCAAGGTGAAAATCAGAGGCCTGTGACAAGCACTTCAAGGTCAGAATTACTAGTGGACTAGTAATAATTACCACATAAGTCCTAACCTAAAATATAAGACAGAAAAGAAAAAGAACCACCAAGGTTGAATTTATAGGTAAGAAGCGTAAGATAAAGGGTTATCAATGATAAGTGAAATATAATCAAGGGAATCATTTTACAAACTGCTAATTTATGAAACCACATCCACTGGCTTGACTGTAATTCAGCTGCTCTAGAGAGGGCTTCAAAGGCTGTAAATCTTCATGGGAGCAGACAGCCTCCCACTGCCCTGGAAGTCAGCAGTCCCGGCTGACCCGACAGTGCCCCTAGAGCTCTTCCCCCAGGCTGTAGTACAGAATGTCTGTGAATATACAAATCATTAAAGAAATCATGAATATTTAATAACATGTTGATCACTTTAAAGGGGTTCTATGTCTGCATACGGCACTGGCAAAAAATAGTGAAAGTACCACAGCCTGCCAAAGAACAAATCTGTCTTGGAAAAAATACAGCTAGCATGTTCCTTAGAGGCAAGGCCGGGGAGACTTTGTCTCATGTCCTTGGGACATGTTATCTGGGGAGACCAATTGCTGGAAAGGGACATCATGCCTGGTAAAGTACAGGGACAGTGGAAAGAAAAGAAAATGCTCAACAAGGTGGACGGACACAGTGGCTGCCACCAATGGGCTCAGACATAGGCACAGTTGTGAAGAAGGGGCTTGACTGGGCAGCGGAGTGGTACATGGGTTGTCCTTGCGCTCACTGTGAGCTGGAACCGACTCCACATGCTGACAAAGAAATCACAATCGATGAGCGCTACACCGAGAGATGCCTCCACCACAGAAATCATGGACAATCGCCATCCGTGGGCAGAAGTGGAGGCCTGAAGCAAAGTGAACCCTCAACTACGCTCACATGGAAGAAGCACACTAACCTTTGTGATCCAAGCACTGTAAATGATGTAATGTAAATCTAAATCTATCGAGGTTACACACTGGGCAGCGAGCTGCAGAGCCAGCAGTTGAAAAACCACAAATTCCACAGAAGACAGGGCTTTCTACTTCTGTGAACTCAGTTTCTGAAACCCACAGGGAGTGGCTCTGGGTCAGCACTGACTCGCGGGCAGTGAGAAAAGATGGACTGGCAGCAGCGCTTAATTGTAAACAACTGATCTGCAGATTGCCATGGACGGCCTTGGGGACCCAGACGCTACCTGCAGGGTGCACACACAAGGAGTTAGCTTCCCTAGTTTGAGATATAGGAATACTCCGTTCTCAGCAAAGTACATTGTAGTCGATTATGACAGAGTTAGGCTGAAATGTACTATCTTAACATTTCATCTCCCTTTGCTGTTTCAGTTTTGGGGTTGGTTTGTTTTTAATCATTTTATTTGGGGCTCATACAACATCCATCACAATTCATACATCCATCCATTGTATGCAAAGCAAATTTGTACACTTGCTGCCATCGTCATTGTCAAAACATTTCTTTCCACTTAAGGCCCGATATCAACTCCTCCCTCCCCGTTCCCCCCTGGAAGCATTTAAGAACTAGAGAAAAGTTGTATATTTGTATATTTCATTGTTGCTACACTGTATACCCTGACTGGCTTGTCTCTTCCCTGCGACCCTTATGTAAAGGGTTGTCCCTTCACCTACAGATGGGCTTTGGGTTCCCAATCTATATTCCCACTCATTTATAATGATAAAATTTTTAGATCTCTGATGCCTGATACCTTATCTGTTCAACTACTCATGGTCATACAGCCTGGTGTGCTTCTTCCATGTAGGTTTTTTTGCTTTCAAAATAGATGGCCACTTGTTTATCTTCAAGCCTTTAAGACCCCAGATGCTTCATCTTTTGATTGCCAGGCACCATCAGCTTTCTTCACCGCTTTTGCTTATGCACACATTTGTCTTCAGTGATCGAGTCGGAAAGGTGAGCGTCGGGGAATGCCAATTTAATAGAACAAAGTGTTCTATTGAGAACGTACTTGAGAAAGTACTTGAGTGGAGGTCCAATGCTACGTAATACTAACCCTATAAGTATATACACATCGATCTATTTTCCCATCATCATATATATATTTACCTATGTACATGCCTGTACTTAGCCCTCTATAAATGCCCTTTACCTCCCAGTGCTTTCCTCTATTTCCATTTACTTTCCTCTTCTCCCACTATCATGCTCAGCCTTCATTTGGGTTTCAGTAATTTCTCTCTGCTACATTACTCTTCTTTTGGGGTTTTTTTGGGGGAGGGCATCACTGCCCTCTGGTGGTGGGAGTAGGAGGCCCAGCCTTGCTGCTGGATTTGAACCTCCAACCCAGTGGGCTGCAGTTCCGCGCACAACCACTACGCCACCGGGGCTCAGCCCATTACTCTTGTAATGTAACATCAATCCCTATCAGACCTCTCACACTAACCTTGTTACTGGTTTTGGATCACTTGTTCCCTTATC
Source organism: Nesogale talazaci (assembly GCA_004026705.1). Lineage (NCBI taxonomy): Eukaryota > Metazoa > Chordata > Mammalia > Afrosoricida > Tenrecidae > Nesogale > Nesogale talazaci. The sequence goes on along the minus strand of PVJH01036590.1, from coordinate 9,646 downwards.
CCTGGGTTGATGAACATCAATTCCTTTTCCCCAGCTCCCCATCTTCCATGTCCCCCCAGAACCATCAGTTTTGGTTGTTTTTTTTAAGTGAAAATGAAATACAAGTAGATTAAGCCTTTGGTAAATCCGCTCTGGTGGTGGACTAGGGATGTGAACATGTTTGTTATTATGCATAATTGATTTAAAAGTAGATTGCTGCAGATGTAATTAAGCTATTATTTAGCAACATCTCATTAGAACTCCCTTATGGTTCATTCTAAATTTATTATAGTTTTTAATATTTTTAGATTGAGGTTTTTATCTAACTTAGTTATTATTGTTAGCTTTTAGTTTTCTTTTTTAAAAGTTTTGTTGGTGTTTCATCTATATATCATACAATTTAAATCTTTTTTTGTTTGTTTGCTTGTTTGTTTTGGGGGGCGGGGGGCATCACTGCCCTCAGGTGGTGGGAGTAGGAGGCCCAGCCTTTGCTCCGTGGAGCTGGAATCAAACCTCCATCCCAGTGGGCCGCAGTCCCACGCACAACCACTACGCCACCGGGGCTCAGTCCCATATCATACAATTTAAAAGCTCAAGAATACCAAGAAAAGTTGTACAATCCTTACCACAATAAATTTTAGAACATTTTTCTTCCTTGTGCTCATTGCTATTCATGTAATTTTTTCAGTTGTGGCAAAAATACACACAAAACATTCTTATTCAACAAATTCTATGAGTATAATTCATTGCCATGGATTATACAACTTATGTGTACAATCATTATTGCTATCCCTCTTCAAATTATTCCACCAGCAGTAAAATAAACTCAGTGCCCCCTATACAAAATCTCTCCCTCCTTTACCCATGATAACCATAAGTCGTCTGGTGTGTTTTTTGTTTTGTTTTTTTCATATGGCAATCACATATCATACAGTTTCAAAGTTAAATTGCTGTTTGAAAGACTTGGATACACATCATCACAATCAGTCCTAATGTTCCCTTCCCTTCCCATTCATTGATTATTCCCCATTTCCCCTCACCTCCTCACCCAACCCTGTTCCTGATAAATGCTTGCACCAGTTATTGTCCCTACACACTGATTCTTTGTGCTTCATAAATTGAGAAAACTTACAGAAATAATTTTTTTAAAAAACAGAAGAAAACAATAATAATAATATAAAGATAAAAATAAAGGGTAATAGAGGCTGTGCCCCGGTGGCGTAGTGGTTGTGTGTGGGACTGCGGCCCACTGACTTGGTGGTTCAAATCCAGCAGCAGCTCTCCAGAAGCAAGGCTGGGCCTCCTACTCCCACCAGAGGGCAGTGATGTCCCCCCACACACACAAAATAAAGAGTAATAAAAGACCACCAACAATATTAAAAGGCCAGAGAAAAGACTTCTGTCATGGAACAAACAAGAAATACTTGAACTTGGAACAAATTCAGATTGGGACAAGAGGGAGGTCAATTGACCAATGATTGCATTATACCATAGTGTGACACACATTAATTGACAATTATCTCTAATATTAAAGTTGTTTAAGTCCCTCCCTTGTAGCTAAAGGGAATCTGCCAGAGATGTAATCTCCCTACAGAGTCTGCAGAGGGATTTTGGGTTCCCACTGTCCTGCATTGTCTGCATAGGTGTTCACCATTTCAGCTGATACTTTTCCCTTCATCATATTTGGATCCCACAGGCTGGTGTGTTTCTTGGATGTGGACTTAGTTGATGGCTGTGGCAGTCATCTGCTTATGTTAATTTTATAATTGAAATGTAGGGGTGGAGTCTGGCCTGTTAATCAGGAGAAAGCCATTGAGTAGCTGATGAGGCCTCTGTGTGGGCATGGCTTTCACCTGAGACTCCTGGGAAATCTCGCAGTATTTCCTTTGTGAAGATGAGAAGCTATCTTCCCCAGTTGTTGGGAGTTAGTTTCAGAGATGATTAACCACAGGCAACACAAGATGCAGCCTCCGAGAAGCTGGAGGAGCCAGCGGAGAGACCACTCGGCTTTGCCCTGATGAAGACAGACCTCTGAAGCTGGAGTGGCATGCCATTGATGGACCTGAGCCCTGGAAGCAAGGAGCCACGAGGAGACCCCTGCCAGCGCCAGAGTTTTGCACCCACTGACCTGTGACTTCCTGAGTCGGAAGCAGACTTCATAGACTGACTTTGGGCATATGGGTTAATATTGGACTTATGACTTTGCACTGGACTGGATTGGGATGGCTTCTTAGTGTCACATTTCCTTTGTGTATAAACCCTTTCCTTATACCTATATGCATGTCTCTGAAATTTGTTCCTCTAGTCTACCCGGACTAACACAATGGCTCATCTCGATGGCTGCTTGTTTGAATACAAGCTTATGAGACAATCGATAGCCAGGCACCATCCACTTTCTTTTTTAACCACACTTTTCTGTAACTGACCTTTTTTTTTTTTTTTTTTGTAACTGGCTTATTTTATCCATGGGTTATGAATGACTCTGGTTTACCAGGGTGGTCAAATTATTGTGTGTGTGTGTGTGTAGGGGCGGGGGGGAGCTCACACATCAAAACAACAAAATCCTAAAACAAACAGAAGGCAGAAAAACGAAAAAGAAAGAAAAACAGTCAATCATCCCCCTAGGGCAAACTTTTGAGACTGAAGAATCAATCCTGTACTTCCTAACAACTTTAAGATCACTCATGACATGAGCCTTAAAAATGTTTTTTTCTGATTTTTCAATAAGCTGGCGGGGGCAGAAGATGGCAATGCCCATTGGATGCATGTAGGGAGGGGAGGGTCCGTATGTCTCGCCTTCCATCAATTGCGAGATGAAATTAAATCTCAGGAGGAGCCGATCCACCAGCTGAGGAATGTGATGGTTCTCCAGGATGAAAATTTTGTCAGGAAAGAAGAGTTCCAGGAAGTGGAGAAGCTGGTGGAAGAGAAGACTGCTCATGCCAAGAGCAAGGTCCTCTTGGCCAAGGAGGAGGAGAAGTTGCAGTTTATCCTTGGAGAAGTAGAGGTGCTGGCCAAACAGCTGGAGAAATTGAAGCTAGCCTTTGAAAAAGGGCTCTCCAATGTCGAGCAAAGTCCTGTAGAAATCCAGCAAGAAGGACCAGTTGATCACCAAGTGCAATGGCAGGCAGGAGGTCCGTACTCCCTCCCACACTTACATACATGGGTTCTTCTTGAACTGCCCAAGGGCCTGGGGCCAGGGTCAGGGCAGGGGTTCACGCCAACTTCTGTACCCAACTCAAGATATAAGCAACCCCAAGCAGGCCACACCTTCGCAAAGGCCTTCAGGGACCAGGCAGGCCATGGAAATTAGGGAAGCAGCTGGCATGCAATATTCTTCACAGCCATAAAGGAACAGGGTCACTCCCATTTTTCTTGAAAACTGAAAAGTTTTTCCAAACAAATGAAATCACCGTGATCCGAAATAATAACCTTCAAATGTTTCCAGTTACGTGAGAGCCGCACATTCACAATGAGTTGCGTATGGCTCGACAATCTCAGTGTGCCGACCCCTGCCTGAAGGTATAAGGCACTAATGACATCTAAAATTTATCCAAAGGCATAGAATTTAAGAACGGTGAGGACAGCCAACTGTGAGCTGCAATCCATGAATTATTAAATTGATTTAAATGATTAAGCTCTGCTTACACTGAGCAGGCGGATTAGTGTGAAGGGCAACTTTCTTGTATTATTCTTCTATTATTCCTTATAAGGACAGACACCTGTAATATTAAAAAGGTAAATACTGAATTTACTAAATTTATGGTGCTTCGGACTGAGCCCCGGTGGCGTAGTGGTTGTGCACGGGACTGCGGCCCACTGGGACGAAGGTTCAATTCCAGCAGTGGGGCTGGGCCTCCTACTCCCACCACTGGAGAGCAGTGATACCCCCCCCCCCCCCCCCCCCACCAAAAAAAAAAATTATGGTGCTTCTAGGTTCCTTTCATTGAACACCAATTATACCAGAGTCCCACCCAAGGTCCAAGGACCACCATTTCCAGTCTAGAAGTGGCCCTCCTTTGCTTCCTCTCCTATGTATTTCAATCCTAAATCCAAGGGAACAGGTAGCTTGGAAATAGTGCCCCATCCATTCAGTGGAGCTTCCCAGTGTAGTCCTTCTCTTGTGGCCCTTCGGGGACGCCGTGTTCCCTGTAAGGGCAGATGCTAAGATCATCAAAGCATCATAGTGCTTACCCATCGCTCGGTCCACCGAAGGTTGGGTAGAAACAGATTCAGTCTACCCAAGACCATGGAACTGGGCTTATTCTCCCTCCGGCTCCCTGCAGTTATCACTTAACATCCCTTCTTAATGGGAGGTTGCACTTCCTATTTGTCCACCAACCCATGGGCAGAAATATCTGTGCCTCCCTGAAAAGTTGATGCTCCTCTCCTCTGCTCTTCACTTTCCAGTAAGGTTCTTCTTTCTTTTCTGTGCAGGGCCTGGTGTCACTGGTCATCTGTCTCTTAATATTTTATGTATATGAAATCCAGGATAGGTCAAAGTATAGAGAAAGGAACTGGATTGATGGTTCCTTGGGGAGAAGGCAGGGGAGGATGTGTGGGCAAATAACAATTACTACAAAAAGGAAGAAATGGTTTTAAAAAGGAAGAAATGGTTTTAAAACAGATCATGATGGTGATTGACCTCTTCCTGATGTGATTGAATCACTGATTGTAGGCTATGTGAATTATGTGTCAATAAAAGTGATGGAGGGGAGTGGGACAGTACATGCATGGCCCTTGGCAGGAATCAGTGAGGCTGACCATACAGTCCCCTGACGTGAAAGCAAAGCAGAGTCCTCAGAAGTATATGAGGCCATGTCCATGATGCCTCTTCAACAAGTGAACTATTCTGAAATAAGTTATTCATGTTGGGGTGGAGGGTAGTATATTTGCTTTTTAATGATGGAAAAATGAACCACAAAACCACATGACAATCTCACTTGAAAACAAGCAAATAAACAAAGCCTGGGAAGAATAATATTAAGACTTTGGGGGCTGAGCCCCGGTGGCGTAGTGGTTGTGTGCAGGACTGCGGCCCATAGGGTTGGCGGTTCAAATCCAGCAGCAGCTCTCCAGGAGCAAGACTGGGCTTCCTACTCCCACCAGGGCAGTGATGCCCCCCTCCCCCCCAAAAAAAAGACTTTGTGAATAAAGTCAACGATAGTTTGTGTTTTATCCCCACACTGCACACACAATTGTGTACCTACACACACAAGAAAGATACACTAACATATTAAACCCTCCCTCCTCTACCAAGGACTGTTAGTCCCTACCCATAGGAAATACTTGGCCACTCATGACATGTGTCCATGGAAGAGAAGACATGGTCTGCTGAATTGTTGACAAAGAATACCCTTAATTTTACTCAAGACCTCCAATATGCTTCTTTCTGAATAGTCTTCAAATGCTCCTCCCCACCCTAACATTCAACTAGATTCTGAGGATTCTCCCACCTTATCTTATCAGAAAGAACAAAAACTAGAACCAGAGGCAAGAAGACACTTTGAATTGCCAGGCTTAAGAATGAACCAAAATAATTCCATGCAAACCACACCCCATTTCATCTGCTGAGAACATGCACACTATGATCATTAAATCTTCAATTCACTTTTTCAACTACTGGGAAGATGATTTTTCATAGCATTCCTCTCCGAGGTCAACCAGGACTTCCTACACTGCTTAAAATCCATGCAACATCAAGGTAGATTTGCCAAATTGGAGCATACACAAAGCCATCTTACTTTTTTTTATAACTGGAGAATGAAAAACAGATTTAAGTATTATTTAAAAGTCACTATTTGGTCTATAAATTGCGCATGATCCATATCAATATTAAGGTAAGCCAAAAAGTATTGTGATTAAGGTTCCAATTCATACATGCATAGGTTTATTCCAAACAAAATATGTTAAAACATTGTCTCCACAATGGTTGCATGCAGACACTTTCTCTCAGTGATACTTGTAGCTTCAGTTGCCCTTGCTAGGTTCTGACTCATAGTGCCAGTATACAGATTAAAAACATCCCAATTCTGTCATCCTCACGATTGTTGCAACCAATAGTTGTTTTTTCATTGAGTCTCTATGTTACCAAGCATGTCCTTCTCCAAGAAATGAACTCTTCCTCATAAGATGTCTTAAGTACAAAGCATGAAGTTTCACCACCTTCCCTTTTAAAGAGTATTCTGGCTGTACTTCTTCCAAAATGATTTTACAATTGGATCATCCTTCTAGTGGTCCATGGTATATTCAATATTCTTTGCATAATTTTTCTTAAATTCTTATCCATTCTTAATCCTTTCATGCATAACCAAAACTCACAACAGATTCAATTCCAAGTCAGTGATCCCATAGGGCAGAGTAGATATGCCTCTGGGTTATTGAGGCTATAAATCTTTAAAGAAACTCTCACCATTCTCTCAGTGGTTGGTGGGTTCAAGCTGCTGACCTTAATGTTAACAGCCTAACTCCTCTCTCACTATCCCACCAGAGCTTCTCATAAACATACAGGGAGACTGAACCGACCACATCACGGATTAGAAATTCTAGGCCTCAAAGTCACATCTTCTTTGTTGTTAGCATTACAGTCCTTTGTAGATTTGCCCAAAGCATCTTATTTCTTGATTTGATTGCTACTTCAATGTTGATTGTGGATCCAAGTAAAACAAAATGCTTGGGAATCTCACTATTTCTGTTTATTGATATGAACCACAAGTTGTTCAACCTACTGGGGGATCTATGGAAGGATATGGCTGTCTGTTTCCATAGTTTGAGTCTCAGAGACCCCAAAGCAGTGGTTTTCAACCTTCCTAATGCCACAACCCTCTAATAAAGTTCCTCATGTTGTGGTTACCCACCACCACAAAATTATTTTCGTTGCTGTTTCACAACTCTAATTTTGCGGTTACTAATTAGGTGACCTCTATGAAAGGGCCGTTCAACCCCCCAAAGGGGTCACAACCCACAGGTAGAAAAGCACTGCCCTAAAAGGCAGTACTACTCTTACAGGGTCATTGTTAGAATGGACCCAATGGCAGATCATTCCAAGCTGTGGGATTTGCTTTTCAGCAGTATGTGCTTCACGTCTTTGCTTTCAGCAAGCAAGATTGTGTATCTGCATCATAAAAGCTAATGAATCTTCCTCCAAATTTGAAGCCACATCCTTTCTAGTCCAGGTTCTTGTTTTATTTGCTCAGTCTTTGTTGTTAGGTACCAGAGTTGGTTCCAGCCCATAAGGAACCTGTGCTGAATATAACACCGTCCGACCCTAAGCCATCCTCAGACTTCTCATTTAACATACTATTTACCTGTTGTCCAGATGCTTGGCATAGACTGAATATGTATACAGAACACAAAACTGATGCGCACCTTTCCTTATTTTAAACTGCAGTATCCACTTGTTCTGTTTGAATGATGGTCCCAAGTGAACAATTAAATGTTCTGAAATTCCTTCTTTGAAGCGTTATGATCCACATGTTCGATGCCTTTGTCCAATCAACAGCACAAAAGTCAATAATGTCCTTGTGTTCTCTGCTTCCAGCCAAGGCTATTCTGCGTCAAGTTTGAATTTCTGGTAGCACCCATCAAATGAATTGCCACAATTGCTTTCAAACTACTTCTAATAAATGATATGAATTAAAGTTAAAATTTCCCTGCATTTGTCAGATCATCTTTCCTTGGAAAGGACACACATATGGTCTCTTTCAATATTTGCCAGGCTGCTGTCTTCCAAATTCCCTGCCATAGGTTATTTCACTTGGCATTTTGTCAATTTCTAGACGCTTTTTAGCAATGCAGTCTAATCTTTTCTTCCACACCATTAGTCCCTGATCTTATGCTTCTTGAAATTGACTTGACCAATTTTTTTGGATGCAGACGCTCTATGTATTCCTTCCCCCTTTAATAATGACTGCATTATCCACTATTTAACAGTTCGTGCAGGATGGTAGTGATTGCTAACAAGTTTGAGTGAACAAGCATCCAGGTCAGGATTGTCACTATTTCCACCTTGTTCTAATGCAATAAGACTTTGAAAATTTTGTCTGCAACTTTAAAATTTTCAAATCTCTCTGCACTCATTCTTTAAAAGTAAAAAAGTCACAACAGAAGTTTTAATAATCCACCTTTTGTACTATATATTTTTGGCATCATTGCCCTCTGGTGGTGGGAATAGGAGGCCCAGGCTTGCTGCTGGATTTGAACCTCCAACCCGTGGGCCACAGTCCTGTGCACAACCACTACGCTACCGGGCTCAACCTTTTGTACTGTATTTCTATTGTTGTCTTCAGTGTTTTAAACTTCTAAAATTTTAAGCTGTTATTCATTTTCCCAATCATTTCTTGAGGACAAAATGGTATAGATTTTAGGGCTGAGCCCCGGTGGCGTAGTGGTTGTGCGCAGGCCTGCAGCCCACCGGGACGGAGGTTCAATTCCAGCAGTGGGGCTGGGTCTCCTACTCCCACCACCGGAAAGCAGTGATTTCCTGCCCCCCCCCCCAAAAAAAAAAAAAAGGTATAGATTTTTTCCTTAAGTAACTTTGTCTTTAATTCTATACATTAATTACTAGGGTCCCCAATATCATTTTCAAAGTATTAGGCAATAGTTCTGGGCAAATTCTTTGATCCAGAAAATTTTGAAGTTTCCAACATTGTTTAATCTTCCTTGAGTGCAATTGCTGATAATCCTGAAATTACAGAAAACACTATCCATGACTCTCATAGTCTGAGGATCACTTGTAGTCCTAAATGGTAGATTCTAGTGCTACACGATTACCTGATGTTACCATGTTTCACATTTGTAATTATTTCACTGATCTGTGTTGACAGTAAATTTAAACTATTCCACGAGTCAACAGGACATTATATGTCACACTTCAGGCTTTCCTCTTCATTCCCTCACTTACTACTCCCACAAATATGCATGGAGCACTATGCCTCTAGTCCTTTTCAGGCTCTGTCCTGATACAGATATAAGAGGGCTAAGTGGGACTACCCTCTTAGGGTGTAGGGTAGAGGGCAGGGCAGGGCAGGCTCTTTGGAGTAAGGGTGCATCAAGAGACAAGTAGACCTTTCTGGGCCATCGAGAAAACAAGAAAAAAGAGGGTGAGTTCTTTACTGTTGTTACCTAGTCTTCCAGACACTCTACAGCATGATTTGTCTTAGATGCCCTACTTTAATAGTTTCTTCTGAGTCCTGGGTTTACTATCCTAGGCATAAAAAAATCTGGTCTACATTTAAATATAATGGCAACAGTTATCTTTGCGCTAACCACCAGACAGATGTCTTCAGGAAGCATTTCCCTCTCTCAGGGTATCCAGGAGCTCACTTCTCCGGGTCCATGCAGAACCCAGTGTTTTCTTTGGCCTCACCCTACTCTATCAGACTTTTCATGTTGCTTACACCTTGTCTTGTGTCACTTCTGAGTCAACGTCTCTCTCCTCCCACTAACTGTAGGGATATTTGTTCTACGCTTATCTTACAAGATATACAACTGCTTTTTCAATTTCTGGTCTTTTGTCAAGACTACACTTTAATTTCCTTTGCATTATTTCAAAGTCCAACGGACATTTTTATCTCATGTATGTGTATTGTTGTAGGGAGAATAAAACATGTCAGTATATAATGCTGGATTCTCAGTGTCAGTCAACTGTTTCAATAAATTATCCTAT
>PVJH01036589.1:0-18651 GCA_004026705.1 Nesogale talazaci | reverse complement strand
GATATTTGCATGGTGTTCTAGTTTCCTAAAAGAGCGGTTCCTCCTTAGAGCCTATTGGAATCTCAGTTGTGCACCTTGTTTTATGTCACAGTGAAACATGCATCCAGGCGGCGTTTTCATTACTATTGTGTTCCAACCTCATGTGGTTTTTCAGAGAGCTCCTGCTCTGAGTTTACACTGCCTTTTTCCTGAGATTTTTCAGTACTCTCCAATGTCACAGTTTCACTCACTGTTCTAGATTGGTGAGATTGGCTCCAGGAAATTTGTTGGTTCCCTCTTATATGCTATTACCTAGGTGTGATTTCCCACTCTATACGAGATCCATTCATACGTTCTGCCGAAATAAACAAGGAATTTGCACCGTGTTTCTTTCCTCATACAGCTGTCCTCGGTAGAGCCTAATGGAAACTCAGTTGTGTTCCTTGCTTTGTCTCACAGCAATACATCCATCCTGGCATCATTTTCATTACTACTGTCTTCCAGCCTTATGTGGGTTTTCATAGCGCTCCTGCTCTGAGTTTACACAGCATTTTTCATGAGATATTTCAGTACTTTCCAATCTCACATTTTTACCCTTACTTCTCTAGATTGGTGAGTTTAACTCAAGGAAAAGTGAAGGTTCATTCTAGAAGGCTACTAATTAAGGGTTTTATCACACAGGACACCAGACCCATTGATATCTTCAGACGAAATGAATAAGGTATTTGAATGGTGTTCTTGGTTCCTCAAACAGTGGTTCCTCCTTAGAGCCTAATGGAAACTCAATTGTGTACCCTGTTTTCTGTTATGGTAATACATCCATTAAGGCAACATTTTCATTAGTATTTTCTTCCAACCTCATGTGACTTTTGAGACTGCTCCTGCTCCGATTTTACATAGAGTTTTTCATGAGATTTTTCAGTATTCTCCAATCTCACAGTTGCACTCACAATTCTAAATTGGTGAAATTTGCTCCAGGAAAGTTGTTCGTTTGGGTTGAATGCTATTAACTAGGGGTGATTTCCCACACAATACAAGACCCACTGATATGTTCTTCCAAAATCAACAAGGAATTTGCACCGTGTTCTTCTTTCCTCAAGCAGTTATCCTCCATAGAGTCTAATGGAAACTCAGTTTTGTACCTTGCTTTGTTTAACAGTAATACATCCACCCTGGCAACATTTTCATTACTATTGTCTTGCAACGTCATGTGGATTTTCAGTGTGCTCCTGCTCTGAGTTTGCATAGCCTTTTTCATGAGATATTTCAGTACTCTCCAATTTCACATTTTCACCCTCAGTTCTATAGATTGGTGAGTTTAACTCAAGGAAAAATGTTGGTTCTTTCTAGAATGCTATTAATTAGGGGATATATCGCATACGACATGAGACCCATTGATATCTTCAGACGAAATGAGTAAGATATTTGAGTGTTGTTCTACTTTCCTCAAGCAACCATCCTCTTTTGAGCCAATTGGAATCTCAGTTGTGTACCTTGTTTTGTGTCACACTAATACATGCTTCAAGGCTGCATTTTCATTAGTGTTGTCTTTCAACCTCATGGGTTTTTTCAGAGTGCTCCTGCTCTGATTTCGCACAAAGTTTTTCATGAGATTTTTCAGTACTCTCCAATCTCACAGTTTCAATCACAGTTCTGGATTGGTGAGATTAGTTCCAGGAAAGTTGTTGGTTCTCTCTTGAATGCTATTGACTAGGGGTGATATCCCACATTATACGAGACCCATTGATATATTCTGCCAAAATCGACAATGAATTTGCACCCTGTTTATTTCCTGAACAACCTATCCTCTGTAGAGCCTAATGGAAACTCACTTGTGTACCTTGCTTTGTCTCACAGCAATGCATCCATCCTGGCAGCATTTTCATTACTATTGTCTTCCAAATTCATGTCGATTTTCGGAGTACTCCTGTTCTAAGTTTACACAGCCTTTTTCATGACATATTTCAGTACTCTCTGATCTCACATTTTCACCCTCAGTTCTGTAGATTTGTGAATTTAACTCAAGGAAAAGTACGTTCATTCCAGAAGGCTATTAATTTGTGGTTTTATCGCATACGCCACATCTTACATCTTCAGACTAAATGAATTATATATTTGTATGGTGTTCTTGTTTCCTCAAAGAGTGGTTCCTCCATAGAGCCTATTGGAATCTCAGTTGTGTACTTTTTTGTGTTTCATAGTAATACATGCATCCAGGCAGCATTTTCATTAATGCTGTCTTCCAACCTCATGCGGTTTTTCAGAGAGCTCCTGCTCTGAGTTTACACTGCCTTTTTCCTGAGATTTTTCAGTACTCTCCAATCTCACAGTTTCACTCACAGTTCTGGATTGGTGAGATTAGCTCCAGGAAAGTTGTTGGTTCCCTCATGAATGCTATTAACTAGGGGTGATTTCCCACTCTATATGCGACCCATTGCTATGTTCTGCCAAAACCAACAAGGAATTTGCACCATGTTTCTTTCCTCAAACAGCTATCCTCCGTAGAGCCTAATGGAAACTCAGTTGTGTACCTTGCTTTGTCTCACAGCAATACATCCATTCTGGCAGCATTTTCATTACTATTGTCTTCCAACCTCATGTGGTTTTTCAGAGCACTTCTGCTCTGAGTTTACATAGCCTTTTTCATGAGATATTTCAGTCTTCTCCAATCTCACATTTTCACCCTTAGTTCTGGGGATTGGTGAATTTAACTCAAAGAAAAGTGTAGGTTCCTTCTAGAATGCTATTAATTAGGAGTTTTATCGCACATGACACCAGACCCATTGATACCTTCAGACAAAATAAATAAGATATTTGAATGGAGTTCTACTTTCTTCTGGCAACTATCCTCCTAATTTCTGTGTTATACATATATAAATATATACATATATATACATATATATGAGCAGAGACTGTTTCTGCCTTTGGTTGTCATTAACTTACGAAGGGCTTACCTTCATTTAACCTATTCCTCAAGCGACTATGTTCTGTCGTAGGTTGACAAACATAATGAATGATCTTACCCATCTTCGCATATCATGCTAACTTAATTTCTCAGTCATTTATATTAATATCAATATTAATGTTTATACTTTTACTATAGTTATAATTATAATTAAAGTTATTTTATATTTATAGTCATATTTATCTTTGTTTTCATATTTATATCAATATCTATATCTATATCAATATATCAATACCTATATCTATATCTATTTCAAATCCATATTTATATACACATGCATGTGTATGTATATATGTCTACACGTATGTGTGTCTATGTGTATATGTATGTGTACATTTGTGTGTGTGTTTATATGTGTGTATGTGTGTATTAATATTTACATTTACACTTACATATACTTATAATTGAGCAAAGACTGTGCCTGTCTTATTTTGTCAGGAACTTGTGAATATCTTTCCGGTATTCAAACCTACTCCTCTAAGCGAGTAGGTTATGCTCAGTTTGACAAATATAAATAATGAATTTATCTACCCTTCACTACAAGGCTGCTTTAATTTCTGCATTTTATATATGTATATATATATATACATTTATATATATGAGCAAAGACTGTGGCTGTCTGAGGTTGTCATTAATTTATGAATGTCTTACACATCATCAAACTCCTCCTCCAAATGAATAAGTTCTGTCTTAGATTGATAAACATATTTAATGTACTAACAGTCTTTGACTCCCAGGTTGCTTTTATATCTGGGATAACATATATATGTATATATGTGTATATATATATAATCAAAGATTGTGCCTGTCATATGTTGTCAGTAACTCATGAATGTCTTACCCATCATCAAACCTACTCCTCCAAGCGAATAGTTTCAGTGTAAGGTGGACAAAAAAAATTAATGAACTTAACCATCTTTGACTACCAGCCTGTTTTAAGTTCTGTGTTATACATATATATATATATTTACACACATATGTATATGTGTGTACATATATATAAGCAAAGATTGTGCCTGCCTTAGGTTTTCATTAACTTTTGAATGGCTAACCTTCATTAAACCTACTCCTTCAAGCAACTAGGTCCTGTCTTAGGTAGTAAAAGTAGCAAATTATCTTACCCATCCTCGAATATCATGCTGACTTAGTTTCTTGGTCTTTTATATATATTTATATTTATACCTATATTTGTAATTATATTTATATGTACATGTACATGCACAGGCACAAGCACATGTGTGTATATATGTGTATATGTGTATGTGTATACTCATATGTATATTAATGTGTAAGTGTATGTGTGTATGTATATTTGTATGTGTACATGTATGTGTAGTATATTTATATTTATATATGAGCAAAGACTCTGCCTGTCTTAGCTTGTCAGCAACTTATGAATGTCTTACCTGTATTCAAGCCTACTCCTCTAAGCGAGCAGACCCTGTCTTAGATTGACAAACATAATTAATGAACTTATCTGCCATTGACTACTACGCTGCTTTAATTTCTGGGTTTTACATATATATACACATTAATTTTATATATGAGCAAAGACTGTGGCTGTCTGAATTTGTCATTAATTTATGAATATTTTACATGTTATCAAACCTACTCCTCCAAGTGAATAAGTTCTGTCTTAGATTGACAAACATAATTAATGAATTTACCAGTCTTTGACTACCAGGCTGATTTCATTTCTGGGATATATATATATATATATATATATATACACACACACACACATATACACAAAGGCTGTGCCTGTCTTAGGTTGTCAGTAACTCATGAATGTCTTACACATCATCAAACCTACTCTCACAAGCGAAGAGGTTCTGTGTAAGGCTATCAAACAGCATTAATGAACTTAACCAACTTTGACTACCAGCCTGCTTTAATTTCTGTATTATACATATATAAATATATACATATATGTATATATATGAGCAAAGACTGTGCTTGCCTTAGGTTGTCATTAACTTATGAATGGCTTAACTTCATTAAACCTACTCCTTCAAGCGATTAGGTTCTGCCTTAGGTTGACAAACATAATGAATGATCTTACCCATCTTCGAATACCATGCTGCCTTAATTTTTTGTTATTTTATATGTGTGTATATATGTGTATATGTATACACGTATGCACATGTACATTCCTATTCATATGTATATGCACATGCACACATGTGTATATGTATATGTTTATTATGAATTTATGTGTGTATGTGTATGTGAATATGAGTGTGCATGTGCATATGTATGTTTATGTGTGTATTTTTGTGTATATTTACGTTTACAATTACATTTATATTTACACTATTTATTTATGTTTACATTTATATATGAGCAAAGACTGTGCCTGTCTTAGGTTCTCAGTAAATTTTTAATGGCTTACCCATATTCAAAAATACTCCTCTAACCGAATTGGTTCTGTTTTAGTTTGACAAACACAATTAATGAACGTATCTGCTTTGACTACTAGGCTGCTTTAATTTCTGTTTTTTTGTATATGTAAATATACATTTTATGTATCTATATCTATCTACATATATATGAGCTAAGGCTATGGCTGTCTGAGATGGTCATTAATTGATGAATGTCTTACACATCATCAAGCCTACTCCTCCAAGTGAGTAAGTTCTGTCTTATATTGACAAACATAATTTATGAACTTACCAGTCTTTGATTACCAGGCTGCTTTTATTTGTATATATATATATAAGTTTGTTCCCATCTTAGGTTGTCAGTAACTCATGAATGTCTTACCCATGATCAAACCTACTCATCTATGTGAATAGATTCTGTGTAAGGTGACAAACAAAATTAATGAACTTAACCGTCTTTGACTACCAGCCTGCTTTAAGTTCTGTGTTATTCATATGTATATATATGAGCAAAGGCTGTATCTGCCTTAGGTTGTCATTAACTTATGAGTGGCTTACCTTCATTGAACCTACTCCTTTAAGCGACTAGTTTCTGTCTTAGTTGACCAACATAATTAATGATCTTACCCATCTTTGAATATCATGCTGCCTTAATTTCTGGGTCTTTTATACATATTTGTATTCATATTTGTATTTATATATGTATTCATACTCATATTTATTCATTTTATATATTCATATTCATATTATTTATTCATATGTAAACGCACATGTATATCATCATGCACATGTACATGTATGTGTATATGTGTATGTGGTTGCATATATATGTATGTCTATTTGTATGTTTGTGTGTAACAGTATATTTAATTTATATCTATATCTATATTCATATTTATTTACATGTGCATATGAGTAGATGTGTGTGTATGTATACGTGTATATGTGTATGTGTGTATGCATATGTATATTTATATTTATATATGAGCAAAGACGGTGCCTGCCTTAGGTTGTCAGTAACTTATGAATGTCTTACCCATATTCGAACCTATCCTCTAAGCGAATGTGTTCTGTGTTAGTGTGGCAAACATAATTAATGAAATTATCTGCCTTTGACTACTAGGCTGCTTTAATTTCTGGGTTTTATATCTATATATTTATATACATTTATATGAGCAAAGACTGCGGATGCAAAAATAAGTAATGAACTTAGTAGTCTTTGACTAGCACGCTGCTTTTATTTCTGGCATATATATACATACATACATACATGAGCAAAGTTTATATTTATATGTATATTTACAATTTTTATATGCACATGCATATGCACACACATATGCAAATGGATGTGTGTATATGTCTATGTGTATATGTGTAAATGTAAATGTATTTGTATATGTGTGTGAATGTGTATGTGTATATATATGTGTGTGTGTATTTATATTATGTATATATGAGCAAAAGCTTTGCCTGTCTTAGTTTATCAGCAATTTATGAATGTCTTACCCGTATTCAAACCTAACCCTCTGAGTGAATAGGTTCAGTCTTAGTAATTAATGAACTTTCCAGGCTTTGACTACCAGGCCACTTTTATTTCTGGGATACGTACATATATATATGTATATATATGAGCAAAGACTGTGCCTATCTTAGGTTGTCAGTAACTCATGAACGTCTTCCCCTCATCAAACCTATCCCTCCAAGAGAATAGCTTCTGTGCAACGTTGACAAACAAAATTAATGAACTTAACCGTCTTTGCCTACCAGACTGCTTTAATTCCTGTGTTATAAAGATATACAAATATTTGCATATATAAATATGTATATATATGAGCAAAGGCTGTGCCTGTCTAGGTTGTCATCAAATTATGAAAGTCTTACCCGTCATCAAACCAACTTCTCCAAGCTAATAAGATCTGTCTTAAGTTGACATATATAATTAATGAAGTTACCCGTCTTTGACTTCCAGCCATGTTTAATTTTTGGTTTGCATATATATATGCAAAGAATCTGCATTTTTTAAGTTGTCATTAACTTATGAATGACTTACCCCTCATGAAACCTACTTCCCCAGCGAATAGGCTCTGTTTTAGGTTGAAAAACGTAATTAATGAACTTACCCGTCTTTGATTTCTGGGATATCAAGTATCAGTATATATATATATATATACTGTGCCTATTTTTATGTTGTCATTATCTTATGAATATTTTACTCATCATCAAACTGACTCCTCCAAGCCAATAGGTTCTGTCGAAGGTTGACAAACATAATTAATGAACTTACCTGTCTTTGACTTCCAGCCTGGTTTAATTTCTGAGTTTTATATATACATATGAGCAAAGACTGTGCCTCTCTTAGGTTTACATTAACTGATGAATGTCTTACCATCATCAAACATAGTGCTCCAAGCGAATGGGTTCTGCCTTAGGTTGACAAAAATAATTTATCAACTTACCAGTCTTTGACTACCAGCCTGCTTAAGTTTCTGAGCTTCATGCATATATGTATATGTGTGTATATATGTATGTATGTATATGAGCAAAGACTATGCCTGTCTTAGCTTGTCATTAACTTATGCATGTCTTAATCGTCATAATAACTACTCCTCCAATGGAATAGGTGCTGTCTTAGGTTGACAAACATAGTTAATGAACTTATCAGGCTTTGAATACCAGCCTGCTTTATATATTTATATTTATATATATTTATATATACTTACTTCTATCTCTATTTATTTATATTTATATATGAGCAATACTGTGCCTATCTTAGGTTGTCAGTAACTTATGAATGGCTTACCCGTATTCAAACTTACTCCTCTAAGCGAATAGGTTCTGTCTTAGGTTGACAGACATAATGAATGAACTTTGCTACCTTTGACTACAAGGCTGCTTCAATTTCTGTGTTTAATATACATATATAAATATACATTTCAATTTCTATTTCTATTTATTTTCTATTTCTATTTACACTTACTTTTATATTTATGTTTATAGTTATATGCAAATGCACCTGCACATGCACATGTATGAGTATATATCTCTATATATCTATGTTTATGTGTATGTGTATATGCCTATGAATGTGTATGTGTGTATTGTGTGTATGTGTGTATTTATGTATATTTATATATGAGCAAAGACTTTGCCTGTCTTAGTTTATAGGCAACTTATGAATGTCTTACATGTAAGCCAGGAGGTTCTGTCTTAGGTTGCCAAACATAATTAGTAAATTTATCTGCCCTTGACTACTATGCTGCTTTAATTTCCGTTTTTTATATGTGTGTGTATATATACATTTACATGTATGTATGTATATATATGAGCAAAGACTGTGGCTGTGTGAGATTTTCATTAATTTATGAATGTCTTACATGTCGTCAAACCAACTCCTCCAAGTGAATAAGTTCTGTCTTAGATTGACAAGCATAATTAATGAACTTATCAGTCTATGACTACCAGGCTGCTTTTATTTCTCAGATATATGTGTGTGTGTGTGTGTGTGTGTGTGTATATATATACACAAAGACTGTGTCTGTCTTAGGTTGTCAGCAACTCAAGAATGTCTTAAGCATCATCAAACCTACTCCTCCCAACGAATAGGTTCAGTTTAAGGCTTAGAAAAAAAATTAAAGAACTTAAACGTCTTTGACTACAAGCCTGCTTTAATTTCTGTGTAATACATATATATGAATATATACATATATGTGTGTGCATGTATGAGCAAAGACTGTGGCTGCCTTAAGTTGTCATAAACTTATGAATGGCTTACCTTCATTAAACCTATTCCTTCAAGTGACTGGGATCAGTCTTAAGTTGACAAACATAATGAATTATTTTACCTGTCTTTGAATATCATGCTGCCTTAATTACTTGGTCTTTTATATATATTTTTACTTATATGCATATTCATATTCATATATTCATACTCAAACTTACACTTAGATTTACATTTTCATTGATATTATTATTTATTTATATGTACATGCACATGTACATGCACATGCCCTTGTACATGTGTCTATATGTATATGTTCGTGTATGTGTGTATATGCATACATATATGTGTATGTGTATGTGAATGTGTATGTGTATGTGATTGCTTATATTTATATTTATTTATATGTACATATGTGTATTGTAAATGTTTATGTATTGTATGTGTGTGTATGTGTATGTGTATATGATTGTGTATGTCTGTATGTAATAGTATATTTATATTTATAATTATATATGAGCAATGACTGTGCCTGTCTTAGGTTATCAGTAACTCATGAAAGGCTTAACCATCATCAAACCTACTCCTCCAAGGGAATAGCTTCTGTGGAAGGTTGACAAACAAAATGAATGAAATTAACTGACTTTGACTACCAGCCTACTTTAATTTCTGTGTTATACACATATATATCCAATCTCACAGCTTCACTCACAGTTCTAGATTGGTGAGATTAGCTCCAGGAAAGTTGTTGGTTTGCTCTAGAATGCTATTAACTAGGGGTAATTTCCCACACTATATGAGAACCATTGATATGTTCTGTCAAAATCAACAAAGAATTTGCAGTGTTTCTTTCCTCAAACAGCTATCCTCAGTAGAGCCTAATTGAAACTCAGTTGTGTACCTCGCTTTGTCTCACGGCAATACATCCATCCTGGCAGCATTTTCATTACTATTGTCTTCCAATCTCTGTTTGAGGAAACAAGAACACCGTGCAAGTTCCTTGTTCATTTTGTCTAAACTTATCAATGGGTGTCTTGTGGTGTGCAACATACTACCTAATGAATAGCATTCTAGAGCGAAGCTATGCCTATCTATCCTTAAGGAAAACTCAGCAATCTGAAAAACTTACCGTGAAACTGTTATTGTAGAGTACTGAAAAATCTCTTGAAAAACGCCATGTAAAGGGCAAGCAGGAGCACTATGAAAAAACACATGAGGTTAGAGGACAACATTAATGAAAATGCTGCCATGATGGCTGTGTTACTGTGAGACAAAGCAAGGTACACAACTGAGTTTCCTATTTGCTATAAGCGGGAACCGCTGTTTGAGGAAACAAGAACACCGTGCAAGTTCCTTGTTCATTTTGTCTAAACTTATCAATGGGTTTCTTGTTGTGTGCTAAATACTACCTAATTAGTAGCATTCTAGAGCGAAGCTATGCCTATACTTAAGGAAAGCTCACCAATTTGAAAAACTTACCGTGAAACTGTGATTAGAAAGTACTGAAAATTTTCTTGAAAAACGCCATGTAACAGGCAAGCAGGAGGGCAATGAAAAACCACATAAGGTTAGAGGACAACATTAATGAAAATGCTTCCATGATGACTGTGTTACTGTGAGACAAAGCAAGGTACAAAACTGAGTTTCCTATTCGTTGTAAGCAGGAACCGCTGTTTGAGGAAACAAGAATACCGTGGAAGTTCCTTGTTCGTTTTATCTAAACTTATCAATGGGTGTCTTGTGGTGTGCGAATTACTACCAAATTAATAGCAGTCTATAGCAAAGCTATGCCTATCCTTAAGGAAAACTCAGCAATCTGAAAAACTTACCGTTAAACTGTGATTGGAGAGTACTGAAAAATCTATTTAAAAACGGCATGTAAAGGGAGAGCAGGAGCGCTATGAAAACCCACACAAGGTTAGAAGACAACATTAATGAAAATGCTGCTATGGTGACTGTTACTCTGAGACAAAGCAAGGTACACAACTGAGTTTCCTATTCGCTATAAGGGGAATACGCTGGTTGAGGAAACAAGAACACCGTCCAAGTTCCTTGTTCGTTTTGTCTAAACTTATCAATGGGTTCCTTGTGGTGTGCGAAATACTACCTAATGAATAACATTCTAGAACGAAGCTATGCCTATCCTTTTGGAAAAATCACCAATCTTAAAAACTTACCTTGAAACTGTGATTGGAGTGTTCTGAAATATATCTTGAGAAACTCCAGGTAAAGGGAGAGAAGGAGCGCTGTGAAAAACCACAAAAGGTTAGTGGACAACATTAATGAAAATGCTGCCATGTCGACTGTGTTACTGTGAGACAAAGCAAGTTACACAACTGAGTTTCCTATTCGCTGTAAGCGGGAACTGCTGTTGAGGAAACAAGAACACTATGCAACTTCGTTGTTCGTTTTGTCTAAATTTAGAAATGGGTGTCTTGTGGTGTGCGAAATACTGCCTAATTAATAGCTTTCTAAAGCGAAGCTATGCCTATCCTTAAGGAAAACTCACCAATCTGAAAAACTTACCGTGAAATTGTGATTGGAGAGTAATGAAATATCTGTTGAAAAACGCCAAGTAAAGGGAAAGCAGGAGCGGATGAAAAACCACACAAGGTTAGAAGACAACATTATTGAAAATACTGCTATGTTGACTGTGTTCCTCTGAGACAAAGCAAGGTATACAACTGAGTTTTCTATTCGCTGTAAGGGGGAAACATTTTTGAGGAAACAAGAACACAGTGCAAGTTCTTTGAGCGTTTTGTCTAAACTTTTCAATGGGTATCTTGTGGTATGCGAAATACTACCTAATTAATAGCATTCTAGAGTGAAGCTATGCCTATCCTTAAGGAAAACTCACCAAACTGTAAAACTTACAACGAAACTGTTATTGTAGAGTACTGAAAAATCTCTTGAAAAACGCAATGTAAAGGGACAGCAGGAGTCCTATGAAAAACTACATGAGGTTAGAAGACAGCATTCATGAAAATGCTGCATGACGACATTATTATTCTGAGACAAAGCAAGGTACAAAACGGAGTTACCTATTCGCTCTAAGTGGGAAACGCTGTTTGAGGAAACAAGGACACGATGCAAGTTCCTTGTTCGTTTTGTCTAAACATATCAATGGGTGTCTTGTGTTGTGCGAAATAATACCTAATTAATAGCATTCTAGAGCGAAGTTATGCCTATCCTTAAGGAAAACTCACCAGTCTGAAAAACTTACCGTGAAACTGTGATTGGAGGGTACTGAAAATCTCTTGAAAAACAACATGTAAAGTGAGAGCAGGAGCGCTATGAAAAAGCACACAAGGTTAGAAGACAACATTAATGAAAGTGCTGCCATGATGACTGTGTTACATGAGACAAAGCAAGGTACACAACTGAGTTTCCTATACGCTGTAAGCAGGAACCTCTGTTTGAGGAACAAGAACACCGTGCAAGTTCCTTTTTCCTTTTATCTAAACTTATCAATGGGTTTCTTGTGGTGGGCGAAACACTACCTAATTGATAGCATTCTAGAGCGAAGCTATCCCTATCCTTAAGGAAAACTCACCGACCTGAAAAACTTACCGTGAAACTATGTTTGGAGAGTACTGAAAAATCTCTTGAAAAACACCATGTAAAGGCAAGCAGGAGTGCTATGAAATACCACATAAGGTTAGAGGACAACGTTAATGAAAATGCTTCCATGATGACTGTGTTACTGTGAGACAAAGCAAGGTACACACCTGAGTTTCCTATTCGCTGTAAGCGGGAACCGCTGTGTGCGGAAACAAGAATACCTTTCAAGTTCCATTTTTGTTTTGCCTAAACTTATCAATGGGTGTCTTGTGGTGTGCGAAATACTACCTAATTAGTATTATTCTAGAGCGAAGCCATGCCTATCCTTAAGGAAAACTCACCAATCTGAAAAACTTACCATGAATCTTTGATTGGAGAGTACTGAAAAATCTTCTGAAAATGCCATGTAAAGAGAGAGCAGGTGCGCTATGAAATACAACATAATATTAGAAGACAACATTAATTAAAATTCTGCCATGATTGCTGTGTTATTGTGAGACAACGCAAGGTACACAACTGAGTTTCCTATTCGTAGTAAGCGGGAACCACCGTTTTAGGAAACAAGAACACTGTGCATGTTCCTTGTTCGTTTTGTCTAAACTTATCAATAGGCGTCTTGTGGTGTGCTAAATACTACCTAATTAATAGCATTCTAGAGTGACGTTATTCATATGCTTAAGGAAAACTCACCAATATGAAAAACTTACAATGAATCTGTTATTGGAGAGTACTGAAAAATCTCTTGAAAATGCAATGTAAAGGGAAAGCAGGAGTGCTATGAAAAAGAACATAATGTTAGAAGACAACATTAATGAAAATGCTGCCATAATGACTGTGTTACTGTGAGACAAAGCAAGGTACACAACTGAGTTTCCTATTCGTAGTAAGCGGGAACCACAGTTTTAGGAAACAAGAACACTGTGCATGTTCCTTGTTCGTATTGTCTAAACTTATCATTAGGTGTCTTGTGGTGTGCTAAATACTACCTAATTAATAGCATTCTAGAGCGAAGCTATGCCTATCCTTAAGGAAAAGTCACCAATCTGGAAAACTTACCGTGAAACTATGATTTTAGAGGACTGATAAGCTCTTGAAAAACGCCATGTAAAGGGAGAGCAGGAGGGCTTTGAAAAACCACATAAGATTAGAAGACAACAATAATGAAATGCTGCCATGATGACAGTGTTACATGAGACAAAGCAAGGTACACAACTGAGTTTCCTATTCGCTGTAAGCAGGAACCGCTGTTTGATGAAACAAGAACACCGTGCAAGTTCCTTGTTTGTTTTGTCTAAACTTCTAAATGGATGTCTTGTGGTGTGCGACATACTACCTAATAAATAGCATTCTAGAGTGAAGCAATGCCTATCCTTAAGGAAAATTCACCAATCTGAAAAATCTTACTGTGAAACTGTGATTGAGAGTACTGAAAAATCTCTTGAAAAACGTGATGTAAAGGGATAGCAGGTGCCCTATGAAAAACAAACTAAGAAAAAAAAAAGAAAAACGAACTAAGCTTAGAAGACAACATTAAAGAAAATGCTGCCATGACAACTGTGTAATTGTGAGACAAAGCAAGGTACACAACTGAGTTTCCTAGTCGCTCTAAGTGGGAACCCCTGTTTGAGGAAACAAGAACAACGTGCAAGTTCCTTGTTCATTTTGTCTAAACTTATCAATGGGTGTCTTGTGGTGTGCGAAATACTACCTAATTAATAACATTCTACAGCGAAGCTATGCCTATCCTTAAGGAAAACTCACCAATCTGAAAAACTTACCATGAAACTGTGATTGGAGAGTACTGAAAAATCTCTTGAAAATGCCATGTAAGGGGAGAGCAAGAGCGCTATGAAATACACCATGAGGTTAGAAGACAACATTAATGAAAATACTGCCATGATGGCTGTGTTACTATGAGACAAAGCAAGATACACAACTGAGTTTCCTATTTGCTGCAAGCGGGAACCGCTGCTTGAGGGAACAAGAACACTGTGCAAGTTCCTTGTTCGTATTGTCTAAACTTATCAATATGTGTCTTGTGGTGTGCTAAATACTACCTAATTAATAGCATTCTAGAGCACAGTTATGCCTAAGGAAAACTCACCAATATGAAAAACATACCGTGAAACTGTGATTGAGAGTACTGAAAAATCTCTTGAAAAACGTGATGTAAAGGGATAGCAGGTGCCCTATGAAAAACAAACTAAGAAAAAAAAAAGAAAAACGAACTAAGCTTAGAAGACAACATTAAAGAAAACGCTGCCATGACAACTGTGTAATTGTGAGACAAAGCAAGGTACACAACTGAGTTTCCTAGTCGCTCTAAGTGGGAACCCCTGTTTGAGGAAACAAGAACAACGTGCAAGTTCCTTGTTCATTTTGTCTAAACTTATCAATGGGTGTCTTGTGGTGTGCAAAATACTACCTAATTAGTAACATTCTACAGCGAAGCTATGTCTATTGCTTAAGGAAAACTCACCAATCTGAAAAACTTACAATGAAACTGTTATTGGAGAGTACTGAAAAATATCTTGAAAATGCAATGTGAAGGGAGAACAGGAGCTCTATGTAAAACACCATAATGTTAGAAGACAACATTAATGAAAATGCTGCCATGATGACTGTATTACTGTGAGACAAAGCAAGGTACACAACTGAGTTTCATATTCGCTGTAAGCGGGAACCACCGTTTTAGGAAACAAGGAACAAGAGCACCGTGCAAGAACCAAGAACACAGTGCAAGTTCCTTGTTCATTTTGTCTCAACTTATCAATAGGTGTCTGTGGTGTTCCAAGTACTACCTAATTAATAGCACTCTAGAGCCAAGCTATGCCTATCCTTAAGGAAAGCTCACCAATCTGAAAAACTTACCTTGAAACTATGATTTTAGAGTACTGATAATCTCTTGAAAAACGCCATGTAAAGGGAGAGCATGAGTGCTATGAAAAACCACATAAGGTTAGAAGACAACATTAATGAAAATGCTGCCATGATGACAGTGTTACATGAGACAAAGCAAGGTACCTATTCACTGTAAGGGGGAAACGCTTTTTGAGGAATCAAGAACACATTGCAAGTTCTTTGATTGTTTTGTCTAAATTTATCAATGGGTGTCTTGTCATGTGCTAAATACTACCTAATTAATTGCATTGTAGAGCGAAGCAATGCCTATCCTTAAGGAAAACTCACCAATCTGAAAAACTTACAATGAATCTGTTATTGGAGAGTACTGAAAAATCTCTTGAAAATGCCATGTAAAGGGAGAGCTGGAGTGCTATGAAATACACCATAATGTTAGAAGACAACATTAATGAAAATGCTGCCATGATGACTGTGTTACTCTGAGACAAAGCAAGGTACACAATTGAGTTTCCTATTCGCTGCAAGCAGGAACCCCTGTTTGAGGAAAGAAGAACACCGTGCAAGTTCCTTGGTAGTTTTGTCTAAACTTATGAATGGGTTTCTTGTGGGCTGTGAAATACTACCTAATTAAAAGCAATCTAGAGAGAAGCTATGCCTATCCTTAAGGAAAACTTACCAATCTGAAAAACTTACCATGAAACTGTGATTGGAGAGTACGGAAAAATCTCTTGAAAATGCCATGTAAAGGGAGAACTGGAGCACTATGAAAAAGGATATAAGGTTAGAAGACAACATTAATGAAAATGCTGCCATGATGACTGTGTTACTGTGAGACAAAGCAAGGTACATAACCGAGTTTCCTATTCGCTATAAGCGGGAACCACTGTTTTAGGATCCAAGAACACCGTGCAAGTTCCTTGTTCATTTTGTCTAAACTTATCAATGGCATCTTGTTGTGTGCGAAATACTAACTAATTAATAGAATTCTAGAGCAAAGCTATGCCTATCCTTACGGAAAACTCACCAATCTGAAAAATTTACCGTGATACTGTGATTGGAGAGTACTGAAAAATCTCTTGAAAAAAGCAATGTAAAGGGCGAGTAGGAGCGCTATGAAAAACCACATAAAATATGAAGACAACATTAATCAAAATGCTGCCATGACGACTGTGTTACTGTGAGACAAACAAAATACACAACTTACTTTCCTATTCGCTGTAAGCGGGATCCGCTGTTTGCGGAAAGAAGAACACCGTGCAAGTTCCTTGTTCGTTTTGTCTAAACTTATAAATGCTATCTTGTGGTGTGCGAAATACTACCTAAATAATAGCATTCTAGAGCAAATCTATGCCTATCCTCAAGGAATACTCACCAATCTTAAAAACTTACCATGAAACTGTGATTGGAGAGTACTGTAAAATCTCTTGAAAAACACCATGTAAAGGGCGAGCAGGAGAGCTATGAAAAACCATATAAGGTTTGAATACAACATTAATGAAATTGCTCCCATGATGACTGTGTTACTGTTTTCTCCAAATGATATTCTTGGTATGTCCATGACAATTGGAGAGCAGTTTTCTATGAAAAATGTGCCACGCAAGTTCCTGTTTTCCACCACAGGATTCCCTATCCCTCTGGCTCTCCACCCCTCAGTCTCTCTTCAACCAGGATCTATCCAATGGTAATTCCAGAACTTTTACAAGAAAACAGAGTTACTTAACACCCAATTAACACTAACAATAAGCCTAATCTTAATTAAACCCTCTAGGGCTTTGCATTCTCTCTTTTTCTCTTTCAGTTCTGAGTGAGAAAGAAGAGTTTAAGGGACATTGGCAAAGCTATTTTTGCTGAGTCACAATTGGGGAAAATCAGGGTATCCAGGGCAGTCTTCAAGAGAGAGCAGGCTATTTGAGTCCACATATATTCTATAACTCTGAATGAAAATCAAAGTGTGCGTTTTGTTGAGAGTTGACTTATACTGTTAACCTGCCACTGTTTTACAAGCCTTTGTCCATCCAGCTTCCTAAACATTACATAAGCATGAAGTAAAGCTCACACGAACCCTAAGATTATCTCTCCAGAGCTGTCCAGTTTTCTCCTTCAGGTCTCGAGATGCACGAGGTGAACGGAAATCGCTTTACATTTTAGCTGAGTCACTTTTGGGGTAGCTCAGGGTTTACAGGGAAAATTTAACACAGAAGAGGGAGGTGGATGCAGCCACCAATGGGTATCAGTTGAATTCTCATGACAATTGTAAGGAGCCTTTTGTTGAAGCTTTTCACAACAGTCCCGTGGCTTTCACCACAGAGTCTTCTGTCTGTTTCACATGCCTCTGCTACTCTTATTTCCAGAAGTTCAAAAAGTAGCCCTCACCGACACACAATGATGAATAAAAGACTA
Source organism: Nesogale talazaci (assembly GCA_004026705.1). Taxonomy (NCBI): domain Eukaryota; kingdom Metazoa; phylum Chordata; class Mammalia; order Afrosoricida; family Tenrecidae; genus Nesogale; species Nesogale talazaci. The sequence continues at coordinate 785 of PVJH01036589.1, read as the reverse complement.
ACCATGAACTAACCCTAAGTGTAATCCTCCACCTGCTCCTTTCCAGCCCATACATTTCGTGAAGGAGATGGAGCAGCGCAAGGAAAATAGAGAAACAAATTTACAGAATATACACTTTTGGGCTGCATCAGGTTTTCCAAGTAAAACATCATGAATGAGTTGCATATCCGAGCCCAGTTGTATTCTTTGAACTTCCATCCCATTTGCAATGTGAGATTGGTTGAAACTTGTTGTAGAAATTGACATGTGTCCCTGTATCCGAACCGTCTTTACCCTGTGTGAATCTCACTTCCTTCGTTTGTGAAGATTCCTGAGAATAAAGAAAATGGCCAAACACTTTTTTTCCCCATACATTTTTGCTGAGTCACTTTTGGGGTAGTTCAGGTCTTCGGGTCAGACTTGAACAAAGATTTGGAAATATCCGCCGATGGCTATTATTTGGTATTTCATGAAAATTGTAGAGTGAGTTTTCTGGAAACATGCTCTCTACTTTCACACTTTTAACCACAGGCTTGTCTATGTCTGTTTACCTATCCTGTGTCAAACAGCACTTCCTGAACCCGGACAGTAAGCTGAACTGTGAAGTAGTGTTGGGGGCTGGTGGCCGCCCAGGCCAGGATTATGGACGTAGCCAAACTTAGCAGTTTCCTGATTGCATCAGCCGCCCTGAGACCCCGCCCTGAGACCCCTGGCTGCTGCAATTCCCTGATAGCCTGAAGTAACTGACCTTTACTGCCATTAGGCGTTACACTGAATGCTCATTGGTTTAAAAGCACACCGTATTT
>PVJH01036588.1:0-18649 GCA_004026705.1 Nesogale talazaci | reverse complement strand
CGTCCTCACAATCACGGCCACCCTATTAATCTGTCTTGTCGGCGTCTTCCTCTTTTCGACAGACCCTTTACCTTAGCAAGCGTGATGTCCCTCTCCAGGGACTGGCCAGTAGGGGGTGGATTGCAGCAAGAGGCTCTGCCCAAGAACCTGTTTCTCAGGCACAGTTGGATCCCATCAGAACCTCCGGGGACCCTCACGGTCCCGGACACTCATTTCTTCTTCTCTTTCTCAAGGCCCCCACGGAGGGCGAGGGTGCTTAAAAAAAAAAAAAAAGAAACAATGTAGTAATCTAGTTCCCTTGGGCTGCCCGGTCCGAAGACCCCAGCAGGGGCGGCTCTCAAGAAAGCACTGTGCTTTCTCACAGTGCTGGGGGCCGCCCGTCCTCGTGGGGCCCTTCTGAGAGGGTCAATCTCTGTCTCCCTCCCAGGGTCAGTCAGTCGAATGGCTGTTCACAGGGTGTCCTCTGACACCACATGGAAGCTATCTCCCGTGTGTGTGTGTACACAGAGACTCTGTCCCTGGCCATCACTCAGAAGAAACTCGGGTCAGGACCCGCCCTCCTCCTGATGGTTTGTTCTCACTGTGTCAGGACAGACAGCAAGAGACAGACCCGCGTGGGATGAGCCAGCCAGGGCACCGTGCAGCACTGACAGAGACACACCCTCTATTTCTCTGATGCTTCCCCCACCCCCACTATCATGACCCCACCTCTACCTTCTAAATCCGGCTAGACTGGAGCATGTACCTGGGTACAGATAAGAGCCCTCGACACGCAGTCTCCAGGACAGATCAATTCCTGAGGAACAGTCGGAAGAGTAATGATGCCATGAGGGTGGGGGGAGGTGGGGAGAATGGGGGAACCAGTCACAATGATCAACGTGTAACCACCAGGGGGACAAACAGTAGATACATGGTGAAGGGAGACAGCAGATGGCCTAAGATAAGAAAATAATCATTTATCATTTACCCAAGCGTTCATGAGAGTGAAAGGGAGGGGGAAAATACGGAGCTGATACCAAGGACTCACATAGAAAGGAAATGTTTTGCAGAGGATAAGGGCAACATATGTACCAATGGGTTTGATGCAATGGATGTACAGATTGTTACAGGAGCTGTAAGAGCCCGCAATAAAATGATTAATAAATAAAAAGAGAGTCAGACAACTCTTTCCATAGAAGGTCACTCTCTGGGGGAAAACAGGTTAGGACCTCCATGTATGCCTCATGGGACAGCAGTCGAGCCTCAGGCGGATGTAGTCTGTTTAGTCTGTCTGCCCCACTCCCTTCGTGCGCAGCCGCTCAGCAAGGCCCCCGGGTGCTGGGAAACGGAGAACGGGGTCTCAGGGCAGCTCCCAGGTAGTTTCCAGCTGTCTCGTGGGTATATGGCAGGTCGGTGTGTGCAGGGGCACGGCTCCCTGGCTGATGGTTTCCCAGGCTCCACTCTCTCTGGGAGAGCTTCTTCCCAGTGGTTCTCCCAAAGATTTGCAGCTTCAGACTCTCTCGGGCAGTTCCACTCTGCCCCACCAGGTCCCTGGGAGACAGAAGCAACTCCGTGGCCTTGACACATGCACACCACCACGTCTTCCTTCCCCTGAAACAGTGGGTGGGTTCGAACCGCCAACCCTGTGACTAGCCTAAGCCACTTTAACCAATACACTCCCGGGTCAGAGGGAGGGCGCTGCAAAAAGCACTGGCCTTCAGGGATGCTGTCTGAAGGTGACCCTTGACGTGTCCTGGCCTTCTCCACAGGTGGGCCTACCACGACTTCTTCAACCGCTACCGGGTGCTCATCAGAAAGCAGGAGCTGGCCCTCACGGACAAAAAGGCCGTCTGCAAGTCGGTGCTGGAGAGCCTCATCAAAGTGAGTCTGCCCGGCGCTGAGCAGTCCTGGCTCCTGCAGAGACTTACCCAGGATGCCCTGCGATGAACAGAGTGTTGGCGGGAGTGGAGGGGTCGGGGGGTGTGCGATCATCTTGGTAACTTGACCAAACCTTTCCGTTTTGAAATGGAGGCATCCATCAACCTTCCCACGTGTACACCAAAATGTCAAACCCAGCGGGGATGCGCGCGCGCGCACACACACACACACACACAGAGTCCCGGAGTGACCACACCTCCCAGTGACCCTCTAGAGAGTCTTGAGACTATAGCTGAAGCACAGCCTCATTATTCTGGTGGAACAGCTGGTGGCTTTGAACTAGCCGTCCCAACACTGACCCGAATGCAGGAGGACAGAGCCTCCACCCGCATCGTGGACACACGGCCTGGTTGCCTTGAATGTGGACCCATAGGCAGGAAGTGGAACTTCAGCTCACCGAGGCTCCTGGGGAGGCTGCCCTTGGCACCCTGCACACCCTACGGGGCTCTGATTGAGAGTGCCTGGGCGCACGCTGGGCATCTCACAACTCCTCCTTATCGTAGTCCCTCACCTGGAGAACTAAGCCCTTGTGTCAGTTGAAATGACCTGATGTCACACTTGACAGCGGAGACCCGGGGCCGATAAAAATCAAAACAGAGTCTTTTGCGACGGCCCAACTGTGGATCACCTGGACACTTCTCGGAGGACTGGGGGCGGAATGCGGGAATCATATCCAGAGCTCTTGCCATCAGTGGATTTTGACTCACGGTGACTCTGGAGGGCAAAGGAGACCCGCCCTGTGGGCTTCTAAGCCTGTACATCTTTAAAGAAGCAGACTACCACACCTCACCCTTAGGGAGTGGGGGCTGGTGGCGGTGGGGTGTTGAACCGCCCACTTTTCGATGCATAGGCCAGCACTCAAGGCCAGACTCAAGGCAATCCTCCTGGATGGGGTAAAACAGCCCTTGGGAGTTTCCCAGACTGTGCCTCTCCACGACCTGTCTGAGCAGGGGGGCCTCCCGTGTACCCCCACTCGGAAAGCCTTGTGTGGTTTCAAACAGCTCATCTCACCATCCGTGGCCCCAGGCATCACCACTCTCCCACCAGGGCCCCTCCCTCAGTAGGAGAGCCGCCTATAGGTCCCCCTCTGGCCTCATGCTCTCAATCCAAATCAAGAACCCAGTGACCCTGGAACCCACTCAGACCCGGGGCATCCCTCGGCACAGGGCAGAAGGGCCTGGTGGAGCTTCCACTGCCGCCCACCAGTGCCAGGCCCGTCTCCCAGGCACCTCTGGGTGCTTCTGACCAGCCAGTTCTCCATTAGCAGGTGAGCGTCCACCCCTCTGGGCCGCACACCTGCCCCTCTGTGTAGGGATTCCAGAAGAGAGAGCCACAGAGTTTGGCCATTAATGCTCCCGAGACCAAGGATGTCTGCTGCCACGTGACTGTAAAATGCCCTTTAAGAAGGCAGGAAGAATTGTTATCAGAAATGTCAGGTGTGGGTCACCAGCGTCTGTCAGTCTGTCCTCTGGAGCAGCTTGTCCGCACATGTTTGGAATTTGGGGGTGAGGCGCTGTGTCTTTGGTCAGTATGCCAGAGTTGTCTTCCAGGCCTCGTCTTGGCCTCTCTGGCCCATAGCTGGAGGCAGGGCAGCTCAGGGTGTTCCTGAACACGTGGTCTTTGAGAAAGGAGGGCGGGTATCAGCCTCTCTGGCCTCCCCCGCAGGGAGGGAGGGAACAGTGGCAGCCCAGCATGGTGAGGGCTGCCGCTGGCTGGACTAGACTTAATGAGGTTTTCTATGGGACCGATCGATCGGCGTCTACATGTGCACTTCTCATCTTTCAAGGGCGAGTGAGCTCATGGTGAAGGTCGGCTGGCCGCTGTTGTACAGAGGCTGGAAGCTGGGCCTTGCCACAGATGTGCCCTCAGGGGTGGCAGGGAGACCACGGTGCCGCTGGCTGTCTCCCCCTACCCCATTTCCTCCCACCCACCCTAGGCTTCTTGAACGTCACCAGCAAAACCTCTGCTTTCCGAATGGGGGGCACATGGGAGGGCACCCTGCTCAGACAGACTCCGTCAGCTTCTGCTCCCACATGCCCCCTACAGCCGACATGACTAGGTGCCTGTGCCCGGGGCACCCTTTGACCCACTCAGACCTCTGGACCATGCCTGGCATAGTTGCCTCTTCTCTGCCCAGCGGCTGCTCGGTTCCCACCTCCCATGCCCACTCTGCCCTCAGCTTTCTCTTGGTCAGCTCTCACCTCTCCTGCTCCATGTGACTGCCAGGGCTGCCCAGAGCACGTGCTGTCCCCAGATCCAGAGAAGCAGTCCTCATGGTCCCCACCCCCTGCCAGACTACAGAGGCTATGACTTTGCCTGGGCTCCTCTCCTTCAGTGATGAGCATGGGCCCTGGCACACGGAAGGACCCCACTGAAAGTCTGTGAGATGGATGGATGGATGGATGGATGGATGGATGGATGGATGGATGCTGGATGCTGGATGGATGCTAGATGATGGAGGGATGGATGGATGATGGATGAATGGATGGATGGATGGATGATGGATGGGTGGATGATGGATGGATGAATGATAGGTGATGGATGGATGGATGCTGGGTGGGTGATGGAGGAATGCTGAATGTTGGATGGATGCTAAATGATGGAGGGATGGAGAGATGATGGATGCTGGATAAGCGCTGGATGATGAATGGACAGATGGATGAATGGATAATGGATGAATGATGGATGGATGGATGGATGGATGGATGGATGATAGATGGATGGATGCATGGACGGATGGATGGATAGTGGGTGATGGATAGATGCCGGATGATGGATGGATGAATGGATGGATGGGTGATGGACAGATGCATGGATGAAGGGTGGAAGAGAGAAAGGATAGATGGAATTGCCTCTAAGCAAACTTTTAAGAATCTATGTCGAAATAACCAAGGCCTGAAAGGACTTTCATCTGTTGCCAGCCTGGCCACCCTCTATTCCGCTCCTGCCCACATGCTCCAAGATGTTTTCTGGTCTGGAAGCTGGCTGGCCCCCCAGGTGGAGGTGCTCCCTGCATCTTCTAGGGGCCAAGAGTTCTCTACTTCTGCCCCCCAGGGACCTGAATCATGGTCACAGGGTCCCTGGCCAGCTCATCAGTCCGTGAACACCTAAGTGTCCGGGGTCCTACTGTGGTGGTGTGCCCAGCATTCATCTCAACCGCCACTCTATGTGCGAATACAAGGGCTGCCCGAGCCTGCCCTGACTTGCCCCCTGCCCGGCATGGCTCTCAGTTCCTGAGTGTTCCTTACAAGCAGTCAGACACTTTTCTAACTATGTCAGTGCCTCTTCCCACCGGACCCTCGCCAGACCCTTGGGTCTGAGGTAGACCCAAGTATTGCTTCCACTCAGCAGAGGGAGAAGCCAGGCAGCCTCTGTGAGTTGCGCCCAGTGGTACAGTGGCGTGACTGACGGCTGTCCCATGCACAGTCTAAGCCACAGTGCCTGCCAGATGCCACAGTGCAGGATGCTCATATTCCCGGGCACCTGCCAGCTCTCATCCCTCTTGAGGATGGGCTTCGCGCCTTGGCACTGTAAGGTGCACCAAGGTCCCCAGACACCGCGGCCAGACTGCGAGTGAGGGTGGCAGCAAGAGGCAAAGGCTAGCTGTCACAGAGGTCATTAATCAACGCAGGCGCAGACAACCGGCAAATGCTGTCAGCCACAACCTCAGCAGGTCTGTGTGCTGAATGTAAGGAGCCCTGGTGGTGCAGTGGCTTACACACTGAGCTGCTCAGCGCAAGGACAGCGGTTCGAACCCACCAGTCACGCCGAGGTTAGAAAGTGAGGTTGTTGGCTTTTGTAAAGATGTACAGCTTTGGCGACATCCCCTTACAGAAAGGTGGCAGGGAGGAGATGAGCCAGTCAAGGTACAGTGCAGCAACAATGAAATATGCAACTTTCCTCTAGTTCTTTAATGCTTCTCCCCCCCACCCCCCACCACATACACCCACACTATCATGATCCCAATTCTACTCTACAAATCTGGCTAGACCAGGGGATGCACACTGGAGCTGGAAACATGGAGAATTCAGAACAGATGATCCCTTCAGGGCCAGTGTTGATAGTGGTGAATACCGGGAGGGTGGAGGGAAGGTGAGATAGAAAGGGGAAACCAATGGTAGGAATCTACATATAACCTCCTCCCTGGGGCACAGACAACAGGAAAGTGGGTGAAGGGGCCCATCGGACAAAATAATGATAATTTGTAAATTACCAAGGGTTCATGAAGGAGGGAGAGTGGGGAGGGAGGGGAGATATGAGGATCTGCTACCAAGGACTTATGTAGAGGGAGGAGGTTTTGAGAATGAGGAGGACCACGAAGGTAGAAATGTGGCCTGCATATAATAGATGTACGTATTGGAGAATTGTATGAGCCCCCGATAAAATGATTTTTAAAAAAAAAGGTGTCCAACTTTTGAAATCCCAAGGACCTTCAGGGTCGATGTGAGCCAGACTCAACCCCAGAACCGTGGGTTTTGGTTTGCCTTTGCCAAATCCATAATGCATCGTTCCAAAAAAAAAAAAAAAGACAATCAAGTACATAAAACAGTTTGCACAGCATCCAACTCCCTCCGCCTCCTATTCCACAGACGGAGCCGTGGACCCCAAGCGGCTCAGACCTGCTCTGTGTCCGTTGGCGTGCCTGCCCCCCATGACCACGGTGCCGGCTCCCTTCAGGGCAAGCATCTTGCTCACCGCTGACCCGGGGCCTAGCACAGAGTAGGGGCGTGGCATCTGCCGCGTGCGCGGGCACCTAAAGAGGAGGGGGTGGCTTCCGGCGATGAACTGGGGTGGTGGTAGGCATGGGCTAGATCCATGCACCCTCGCTGTTCCGCTGACCACCCACCCGCTCTCCTCCCGCCTTGTAAAGGATCCCGACAAGTTCCAGTTCGGCCGCACCAAGATCTTCTTCCGCGCAGGCCAGGTGGCCTACCTGGAGAAGCTGCGGGCCGACCGCTTCCGAGCCGCCACCATCATGATTCAAAAGACGGTGCGAGGCTGGCTGCAAAAGGTGAAGTACCGCCGCCTGAAGAGGGCGACCCTGACCCTGCAGAGGTACTGCCGAGGGTTCCTGGCCCGCAGGTGAGCGCCGCTCCCCACCCCCCCACCCCCAGCCCCCTGTCTGTGCATCCTGGGGGCAACAGAGGGGCTATCAATCGGGGTGGCAGACTGGTCTCTCTCCTCACTGCTCACTGGACTGGCTCCTGTTAGGCCCATCTGCACCCTGGATTTCAGCTTCTCACCTCGGGGAGCAGGTCTGGGTCTCAGGTCTCCTCGTTCATCTCACCAGCCCCAGTCAAGAACAGAATAGTTTTGCAGCAGCACAACTGTACTTTGTGCATCCACAGCCCCAGTTCCATGACCTTTGGCTGGGAAGGCCTGGGAGAACCCTCTGGGAGCTGCTGAACCCTGGCAGTCCATAAAGAGAGGTGTCAAACCCTCCCTCAGGCTGAACCTTGGCAGTCCAGAGAGAGAGAGGCATCTTAACACTAGCAGCTCCCTCCCTCGAGGCAGAAGGGGCATGGCAACCAGGCCCCAGCCCAACACTATACTGCAGCCCTTGAATCCTCCGTGCCTCCCTGTGGCACTGGGTGTAGGAGATGCTGGCACGGTCTGAGCTGTGGATGGAGGCCCCAGTCTCTCGGAAGACCGTTCTCCAAGCGCTCGCACAAGTCTGCAGATTCAGGACCACGCCCCGGTTCAAACCCAGGGGATTCTCCCAACAGGGAATGACTCGGAGAAGCAGTAGTCAGCGCCAGGAAAGGTGACATCGGCACCTCAGCCATCTCAACTGAACTCGAGGGAAGAGAGGGTCCCCAGGGTACACTCCCAGAGCTGGCAGCTGGGAGATCCTGATGTAGGAGCCCCAGTACCTGTGTGCCTGCATGTGCGCACACAGCCACAGAGCTTTTTGGCTGCTGCTCATCCCCAGCTCCAGGACTGAGAGGAAGGTCAGTCATCGAGCCAGAAGCTCATGCCTAGCCTTCTGTGTCCACCAGTGGCCACTGCCGGTTGTCCTTGGTGCAGGGTTCCATGTAGGATCCATACAACGAGGTGGCAAGGTTTCCATCTCCGTGCAGGGAGTGTGTGTTGCCAGTCGCATGCAGGACCCACCTCACCTGCAGAGAAAGCCCCAGGGACAGAGTCCCTTTGGCAAGCAGGTGGGCTTCACAGAGGGGTTTGGGGCATCATTCTGGCTTCTGAAGCCCAGCCCCCTGCTTGGGTGTGAGCAATGAGGGAGGGAACTGCTAACAGAGATGGGGCATTTGAATCCACCAGGGGTGCCTCAGAAGGAAGGCCTGGCAATCCTACCGGGAAGCCGTCAACCCTTGAGAGCCCTGGGAGCACTGCCCTGCTCTGCCATGCATGGAGTCAGCTCCATAGCACCTGGTTCCTAATTTGCAATGCCCTGTGTGTCTGCTGGAGCAGGCGCTAGGAGCCAGGTGCCCAAAGAGTACTCTCACAGAGGGTAGAGAGTGCCAGGCCGACTCTCTGTCTTGCTTGAGGGGAGTGGAGTGAGGGATGAGTGGTGGAGCAGAGGGAAGGTCAAGGATCCATGGGGAATGGAGTGAAAGGTACATGGAATTCGCCCTGGTCTTTTTGAAGCCACCTTGTAGCCCTCCACGCTCAGTGGGTCCTGGCAGGAAGGAGAGGGCAGCAGGGGTCTCTGCGGACCTGAGCACTTGGTCTTCAGTGAGTGGATAATCGCTTGCTGTGCTAGACCCTGGACACGGTGGAGGTGACCCTCGGGGGGAGGCACTGCCCTTGATGTCCCCAGGGAGGGGCAGAGGGACAGACAAACTGAGGCTCTTGGGTGGGCAGTGCTGATGCTGATGGCAACCCAGGTTCCGGGAGGCATGAGGGGGGCAGGAGTGGGTAGGGGGCATGCTTAGAAGGACCATGAAGCTGTGCACAGACCCTGGGTAGATTAGAGAAATAAATTCATAAAGATGCATATGGATATAAGGGAAAGGTTTATATACAAGAGGAATGGAACACTGAGAAAGCATCCCAACCCAGTCCAGTCCAAAGTCATAAGTCTGATATTCATCCATATGTCCGATGCCAGTCTATAAAGTCTCCTTCTGACTCACAAAGCACGTGTAGTAGAGGCGTCCCAGTGCTGGCAGGGGTCTCCCCATGGCTCCTCGTTTCCAGGGTTCAGGGTTCATCAGCAGTTTCCATTGGTGGTGGGAACATCTCAGTGCTGGCAGGGGTCTCTCTGTGGCTTCTCTGTCCCCAGAGGTCTGGTTCCATCAGGGCAAGCCTATGTGGTTTCTCCTCCAGTTCCTCCATTCTCAAGGAATCAGGATCGATCAGCATGCTGTCATCTCGTCTTCTCAGTAGTTCGTCTCTCGGAGACTCAGTCCAGTCTCCCTTCTCCAGTTGAGAAATACTGCAAGATTTCCCAGAAATCTCATGAGAAAGCCATGCCTACACAGAGGCCTCATTGGCTACTCATTGGCTATTTCCAGATTGACAAGCTAGACTCCAGCCCTAGACTACCAATCATGAAATTGACACAAGTACATGACTGCCACACTGGACAAACCAGAGGCAGCGTGGGTGCTTTCTGGGGACCCGTGCTCAGGCATGGCTAGACTCAGGAAGCGGGTAAGAGATTCCTGGTGGGGGTCCTGCAGTCTGTGAGGCTGCGCTGACCCCGTGAGGTACCTCCCCACAGGTTGGCTCACTATCTGCGGCAGACCTGGGCAGCCATCGTGCTGCAGAAGCAGTACCGGATGCTCAGGGCCCGCCAAGCGTACCAGAGGGTCCGCAGGGCTGCCATCGTCCTCCAGGCCTGCACCAGGGGCATGTTCGTGCGGAGGATCTACCACCAGGTAGGTGATCAGCTGCCGCCCCTGCCCCCCCCTCCCCCCAAGACTGCCCCTTAAAGCAAGGAATTAAAACAGCAGACGCAAGTGATGCGCCACCCATGTGACATTCACACCTCCACTCTCACTGCATCCTGGTCAAAGTCCCGTGGGGGAGGGGGGTCAGCAGAGCCTGGTGAACCGCTTGGGGATCCTGTAGCCTGCAGAGAGGAGGCAGCGTCCAGTACCACGTGCTCGTAACTCCTCTCTTCAGTGGAAGGATCGGGAGCCTGGAGACCAGCAGAGCAAAGTCCAGCAGAAGGTCCTGGGCCTCCCACGGCTTGTCTGGTTATTCCAGAGAAGCAGAAATCCTTGACTAGTGAGCCCCAGGTCAGGACAGGTGTGCCCCACCCAATCACAGGCACACGGGGAAGCTCAGTGCTGAGAACGGAAAGTGTCTCCAGGTAGAGACTCCCTGGGCTTCTAAACTGAGCTACTTGCTCATTTATCATAAGGACTGTTTAACAAGTCATGGGAGTAAAGCACTTCACTGATAGCCCAAAAACAATCATAGGGCCAGCCTTCGGAGTAGAAAACACCAGAGTATCAGACAAGGAGGCTTTAAAAGCAGCTGGAACATCTCTGAGACCGGAAGAACTAGAGCAGCGGTTCTCAACCTGGGGGTCGAGACCCCTTTGGGAGTCAAATGACCCTTTCACAGGGTTCCCCTGATTCATAACAGTGGCAAAAGGACAATGATGAAGTAGCAACAAGAATAATTTTATGGTTGGGAGGTCCCCACCACATGAGAAACTGTGTCAAAGGGCCGCAGCATTAGGAAGGTTGAGAATCCTTGATCCACATGGTGTCCCACGGCCACGACCAGCTGCTCTGAAAGCCCTGGGTAGAGAAGGGGGCACCGAGCTCACATTCATGGGAGACCAAGCTTACTGGCCAGTTAGATGCCATTTCCCTCAGACACCCCCGGTGACTTGTGTCTCAGTGAAACAGTAGAGCGGTCTGTGAGGGAAACGGAAACACGAGGGGTGGGTGCCCACCTTAGGGTGAGCGTGCCAGGTAAGAACTACCGCCTTTCCTTAGAAGACGGAAGTGGGAAATGCAGAGGGGGTGGGGGATGTGTGGTGGGCGGCTCAGTGAGGGAATGGCAACAGGTGGGCAGAAACAAAAAGCCTTTGAATTGTCGGCTGGAGACGGACGATGCCCTCGGTGAGCCGGCACAGAAAAGTCCTATGGATCCGAATCAGGGAGGCAATGGCCTTGGCTTTTCATCGCATTTTCTGCACGTGCATTTTGAAGCACCCACCCCCACCCCCCATACAGCCTCCCCAGTGCCAGTGGGAGAGTGCCCTCAAGAGACAGTGATGTGGGAGGCACAGCAAGCACAGCCTCTGACCCGGCCCAGGCTCCCAGCTCCGGAGTTGTGGTTTGGGGGGCCTGTTCATCTCACCGCAGGTCTGCTTCTGGATTGATTGCTTCAGCCTGTACCCTGTTCCCAATGCGGGAGCCCCATGCTGTTCTGTGCTCCTGGGAGGCTGCCTGCCTGGTGGGGGGAAGCAGTGACTCACAAGCTCCCTCACTGGTCTGTGCAGGCGCCAGGGGGCTTCCCTCCCTCCCTCCCCTGCTCCCCAGCTCCCAGACGGGCTCTCCTGTGTTCAGCCGGGGGTGCGTGAAGGACCCTCCAAGTCTGAGGCTCGTAGACCGCAGTTTCCCACCCAGGAAAACGCAGTCGCACCCGGTCTGACGGCAGCTGCTCCCCGGGCTGCAGAATCTCTCACAACGTAGTCAGAGCCAACAGCCACCCAAGCACCCGGTCTGGGGGCGGCAGCTCCCCCGCCCACCTCTCCGGCAGCCCAGGCGGACCCCAGCGCTGCGTTCCACACAGTCGCAGCAGCATCCCTCCCGCCCGCCCTGCCTGCAGCAGCCCCACGGCGGTGGTGAGCCCGTGACTCTGCCCCCACCAGGTCCTCACCGAGCACAAGGCCACTGTCATCCAGAAGCACGTGCGGGGCTGGGCGGCGCGCCGGCGTTTCCGGCGCCTGCGCGCTGCGGCCGTGGTGCTCCAGTGCGCCTTCCGGAGCCTCAAGGCCCGGCGGGAGCTGAAGGCGCTGAAGATCGAGGCCCGCTCGGCGGAGCACCTGAAGCGCCTCAACGTGGGCATGGAGAACAAGGTGGTGCAGCTACAGCGGAAGATTGACGACCAGGTCAGTGTCCGGGCATCCACCGATGGGCGGGGAGTGCAGGGGTGTGTGTGTGTGTGTGTGTGTGTGTGTGTAGGTGGGTAGCAGGGACACCCACAACTTCTGCACGGGCCAGAGACCCGGGGAACACAGATGTCCCCAGGTGTGAAACCACCTTCCAGAACATTCTTGGCGGGCAAATCCACGGCCCCTCCCAACCTGGCCAAGACTGTGTGAATCTCCATCCTGGGGACCTGGGGCTCCCTGACCTTACCTGTCAGGAGCAGGTTTGTAGATAGGATCATGTTCAGGGCCTGGAGGAGGAAGGGGAACTTGCCCCAGTTGGGTTGCAGTGACGCTGGTCAGGGAGGCCGCCCCTGCCCCTCCCTGCCCCCTGGGGTCCATAAGTCTCTAGGCTCTGACTTGTCAACCCCATGGGGGGCAGCCCCACAGGACTATTACACCTTTCACCTTTAGGTAGGACATCGCCAGCCCTTTCTTCTGAGGGTCCTCGCTGTCCTTCAGCTAGGGACCACACACATACCTGGGCCTGTGGCTCAGAGGGACAGAAGGGTGGAAAGGAGGCATGGGCAGGTCAGGGGGAGGGGGCGACTCTGGGAAATGTCAGCAAAGAATGGACCAAGGTTGATGGTGGTGGCTATGGCGGCCGTAGTGCGGCTGTCAAGCTCAGCCCCAGCGGGAAGGACCTGGCCTCTGCTCAGCATAGACCTCCAGCCTCGGGAGGGGGCCCTGCATGCACATTGCCGGTTTCCAGGGTTAAAAATAACCCTGGTATTTCACAGTCCACGTGCCAGAGCTTCAAAGAGAAACAGATTCAAAAGGGCTATTTTTAAAGAAAGCATTTCTGCCTTACGCTTCCTTCTTGGTGAGCCTCTGCGAGGGTTGGCAGGTGGGTGCCACCTGGGCAGGCTGCCCTGGGTGCTGAGCGAGGTTGGGAGCGAGACCTGGGAGAGAAAGATCACCACTGTTCCCGTATTTAAAGACGAGGAAACAGAGGCCCACCTGGGACTGGCATTCTGCCATCTGGGGCCAGAGTCTGTGCTGCCCCCCACACCTCATCCCTGACTCTGAGAGCCTGGCCCTTGGCGACGGTTGGATACACATACGGGAAGTTTGCAAGCCCATCCTGAGCCGGGCTTGGGGTCCATGCTTATATCACCGACCACCTTGTCATTGGGGCGGGCCAGCTCTAGTGGGGCACTGTAGCATGGACTGTGGCATGGTGTAGAACATGCTTGGAGCTCTGTCTCAGGTGACAGCATAGGAGTAAACAGACTCAGGCGGGATCTCGGGCAGGGGACCAGCCACTGGAAAGTGCCCGGTGTTATTGCAGCACCACCAACCCCCCTTCTCCCCCCACCCCCCACCCCCCGCCACCAGCCCTGTCCTGCATAAGGCTCTTCAGCCAGGAGAGGATCCAAGAGTGTGAGGGATGCCTCATGTTTTATGACAGCCCCTGCCCAGGCAGCAGAAGGAGCAGCCACAGCCTCAAGCAGATGGCGGCTGGGTTCTGCCTCAGACGCACCTCAGCGTGCATTCCCGGCGGGAACACGGCCTTCCCTCTAGCTGGGTGCTGGGTTCTTCACAGGGAGTGGCTCTGAGGTCTCCAGGGGACCTTCTGTTTCAGCCAGCCCCAGGGGCTGGTCCAGACAGCGCTGTGCAGTCCCCCGGAACTTGTTAAAACAGCCAAGACCAGGCTGGTCTTCATGCCTCGCCTTGAACATCCTGACCCTGGGACAGGCTACCAGTTGGGAGCCAAGTTTCCAAGCCAACTGCAGACAGGAAGAAATTGGGTTGTGGGAGGTGGGCGGGGATGGGAGGCTTGAGAGCAGCAGCAGGCTTAAGCTGTCCTTGGTCCTGAAGTGCTGAGACAGATTTGTGTGTGTGTGTGTGTGTGTGTGTGTGTGTGTGTGTGAGAGAGAGAGAGAGAGAGAGAGAGAGAGATATGGGGGGGGGGGAGAGAGAAAGAGAGAGAGATAGGGGGAGAGAGAGAAAGAGAGATTTGTGAGAATTGCAGTCTCAGAAATGCACAGGGACAGTGAGTTTGGGCCCTGGTAGCATAATAGACTGGGAGTAGGGCTGCCAGCAGCAAGGTCAGCAGTTGGAAACCACCAGCTGCTGCACAGGAGAAAGAGAGGCTTCCTGCTTCCACAGAGGGCTGCAGTCCCAGAAACCTACGGGGTCCATTCTGCTTCCCTGCCGGCTTGCTGGCAGTGAGTGTGGCCGGGGGGTGTGTTTGGGGTGAGGGGTGGCGCTCCAGACACACTGCCCTTCAACAGCAAAATAGGATGTCGGTCTCCTGAGGCCACGTGTGACAGTCTCCCCTGTCTAGGCATGACAGTAGTCACTCAGGTTAGTTCTCGAAAGGGACCAAAGTGACGTCACTCATGGAGTCGGCTGGCTGACAGCCTGGTTTTCGGCCCCTCTGAGTGTACAGAGGTAAGTAGAGTTTACCCAAGCAAAGGTGGCACACGCCTGTAGAGTCAGCAGCTTTTTGAATCAACTTGGTTCCATTCGCTTCGTGGGTGCACGGGCCATTGGCTAAATTGCTTATGTTCCCAGTCACAGCACCCCACCCTGGGAGGGGGGCTCCCTCTGCTGCCCCATCTGAGAAAGAAAGATTTTATTTTTCCCCATCTGGACCACGGGCAATTTCTGTGAGGCGTTGAATGAGTTCGTGCTCCAGGGCCCTGGCCATGTACTGGGCTGCTCACCAAAAGGCTAGGAGTTCAAACCCACCGGAAGCCCCCCAGAAGACCGGCTGTCTGTGCTATAAAGGCTGGAGAAGCCCACAGGGCCAGGCGATTGCTGTGAGCCGGCATGGGTGCGGCAGCCCAGGTCATCCTCATAGGAGTTACCGTGTGGGCAGCTGCCTCCCAAATGTGGTTTCACCACACACGGGCCTCTCACTGTCTCAGAGACAATGCCAACTCATGGTGTTCCTACAGGACAGAGTAGACCTGCCCCTGCGGGCTTCAGAGGCTGTAAATCTTATAGGAGCAAAAGACGTCAACTGTTGACCCACTATAGTGTCACTCACTTTTGAGGCCGGGATTTACAACACATATTTGAGGAAACAGGGAGAGGGTGCAGTTGAACCCCTAACACTGGCCTAACCAAACCTTGAAGGGCAGCAGTGAGTTTTTTTGGGGGAAAAGTCCAAAGAGCAGAGTCAGACCCAAGCTCCTTACTGCTGACTGAAGGACAGTCAGCCCCAAAACCCCCCTGCTGGAGCACAGACCCCCTCCACCTCCAGGGGAGACCCAGACCAGCGTGTGCAGGTAGACACCTGCTGCTTCAGCAAGGTCCCAGTGTGCAATGACTCAGAACCAGGCTGCAGACCGGCGAGCAATCTACCAGACAGACAGTACCTGAGTGGTCCCCACCAACGGGAAGGGCCTTTGTCATGGTCACCCCAGAAATGCACTGCTTGTGCACCGGCATGAGGGCCGCAGACATGCGCTACAAGCACAGTGCTGGCCCCCCAGCCTCTCTCCTTCCACCACTGCTTCTGCTTTCCGTGCAGGGCCTTTTCTGCTGGGAATCGGGAATTGATTCTTGACACACATTACCACCACCATTATCATTACCACTGCTGCTGCCAGTACTGCTGCAACCACCACCACCACCACCACCACCACCACCACCACTGCCACCACGTCCGCCACGACCACCAACCACCACCACCTCTACCCCCACCACCTCCACCAACACCCCCAGCTTATTGGTATTTCCACTGGCAGCTGTGCTTCATGCAGAGCAGGCTGCAGAAAATAGTGGAGAGTGGCCCGTGACTTGCTAACAGCAAAATACTAACCCCAAAGTCAGCAAGGATCAACCTCCCCCCCGCCCACCCCAGCCACTTCTTAGAAGAAAGAGGAGGCAGCCTGCTCCTGTCCAGAAGTCTCAGCCTCTGAAGCCTTGTGTAAGGTGTAGGGGGCGTGTGGAGTCAGAACGGACTCCACAGCAGTGGATTCGAGTGTGGTTTGCTTGTGGCTCGATTCTTTGGGGAGCCCGACTTCTCCCTCTCCCTGTCCCCATCGACCGCTTGTAGCTGACCCCCTGCTGCAGCCCCAGTCTCTGACAGTTGGCTTCCCCTTCCGAGGAACGGCAAGTGTTAGGGGTTCAAGTGCATCCTCTCCCCAGTTCCTCAAATAGGTGTTGTAAATCCCAGCCTCTATCGTGGGTGGCTCCGTGGTCTACTAACTCTGAGGTCAGCAGTTCGAACCCACGAGCCGCTCTGTGAGAGAAAGAGGATGCCTTCTACTCCTGTAAGACAGTCCGATGGGCTGATGGGGGAGTACCCGGTGCGGGTGCCTGTCTCCCGGTGCTTGGTGGGATCGTACCGTGCCCACCCCACCCCACCCCATCACTGCATGCAGGGGACTGCTTTCCTCCTGCATCATGGCACCTGAGGGGCACCTGGCAGGGACACCTTGCCAACAGAGGGTGAGAGCGAGCCCCAGCCCCTCTGGAGGGGCCTCCTTGGCAGAGGGGCGCTGAAGGGGTCCTTTGTCTCAGAGCCCGAGATCAGGTTACAGCTCTTTGTGCCAGCGTGTCCAAGGGCTGGGAGGGCGCAGCTGCTCCTGAGAGCAGAGAAAGCCGAAAGAAAAGGTCCCCAGTCCCAGAAGTTAGCCCCAGAGCCTCCCCAACTTCACGGCTGGTGCGAGGTCTGTGGAACCCACTGCTGGAAACCACCTACCGCCGGCCGCCACCCTTCCTGGACAGGCACAGAGGCATCATTGCCCCAAAAGTTGCCGGGCATCCACTAGGCACACTGGTTTCCCAAGGTCTCTCCTAGGTTCCCAGCAGACATTTGTTGGGGGGATACCAGAAGTGTTGCCGAGCACGTGAGAGGCGTGCGATTCTGACTGCCTCTCCCGCTGCTCCTTCCTGACCGAACCCTCCCCGCCCCTCTGCCTCTCTCTCCCCTGCCCGCTCGCGGATGCCACAGAACAAAGAGTTCAAGAATCTGTCCGAGCAGCTGTCCACGGTCACCTCCACACACGCGGTGGAGGTGGAGAAGCTGAAGAAGGAGCTGGCCCAGTACCAGCAGAACCAGGGGGGCGCAGCCAGCCGGGGGCTGCAGGAGGAGGTGGCCAGCCTTCGGACGGAGCTGCAGAAGGTCCACTCGGAGCGCAAAGTCCTGGAGGACACCCACACCCGAGAGAAGGACGAACTGAAAAAGGTAGGCTGGAGGCCCGGCCGTGCACCGGAGGCTTGGTGAGCCAGGGGCTGGAAAACCCCGTCCCTCTCAGAGGTAGTGGGCCGCTTTCTCACTGGGAAACTGCTGAGCCTTCTCCTGGGGCGGGTGCCCACAGGCTGACCCTATGTGTGAGCCTTTCACCCCACGGTTCCACCCACCCACCCACTCCAGATCAGCCTGGAGACCACCTGTCTTCCCAGCAGGCTTGCCCTCATCAAGTGAATAGACTGCTACTTCCCCAGGGCAGGCCAAACCACAAGCAGAGGTGGATTGGTCAGACTCTGAAATAACCCAACTCCTTTCTCCTGGGCTCCTGCGTGGACAGTCCTCTTCTCCCTGCACTAACCGCAAGCTCAGACTCCATCCTAATGGGGTCCCTGAGGGGCCTTTACTAAAGCAGACCCCTGCCTTCCTACAGGGTAGATGCGTTTTTTCTGTAAGAGAGAGAGCCTCCAACTACTGATCAGTTTTTAAGAAAAATTGAAGGAGAAGGGTCCATAGGAACATAGGCAGGCAACAAGAGCCTCTTCCCCAAGACCGGACATCTGCAGGTGGGTGGCAGTCACACTCCTGGTCAGGGCTGGCAGCAAGGCCCTGGCTCAGCCTGCAGCCCCAGAGGGACACCCTCCTCTTCCACCAGGGGCACAGGTTGAAGAGGCCAGAAGCCTCCCTCCTCCAGGGCTTTCAAAACCAGACTCTGGACTCATGTTCCTGAAAGGCGCTGCTTCCGTCTTAATAAACGCAGAGCAAGCAGACGGGGTGCTTGCTCCATGCTGAGCAAGATGGATGAGACCAGAGACCCGGCAAGAGCGGGCTGCTGGCAGATGTTTAATCAATGCATCTGTTATTTCTGCAACGTCATGCCGGATCAGATCTATAGCCCTGAATACGTCTACGGGCCCCTCTGCCCTGATGATGGGCATGGGCAGGCCACGGGGCCATCCAGCTGTGGCCTGTGGGGCCAGATGTCCAAAGTCAGATGGCAGCACCCTGTTCTACTCACAGGGCCAGTGTTATGGCCTCTCTCCAGGGAGGTTCACCCCAAGGTCCTTGGCCACCTTCCCTTTCCATTTGGCATCCGTGGAGAAAAGGAGGTAGCTCCCAGGTTGTGCCCTTGACACAGAGTGTGCTTGGAAGGTTCTTGGTGAGCCCAGAGGGAGGCCTGACCTGGTACAGGGCTCTGAGGGGATGGAGGAGGAGCAAGCCAGGGTCTGTGCAGGTGAGGGTGGGAAGCAGGGCCCCGGGCCTAGAGTCTTCAGCCTGGTGGGAGTGGGAGTCTCTTCCGCATTATGCCACCTGTGTTGGGACCACCCACCACTCGTGGGCTACCTGTGGGGACCTGGGGTGTTTTCACCCCCAAGCAGCTTGATCTGGAGGTGGGGGTAGGGGAGCGGCTTGGCCAGTGGAATGTTTACAAAGGTGCAGAGCTGAGTGCTCGGGGGCTCCGGGGTTCCCAGCTCACCCCAACTGCCCACCCCTGGGAAGGAAGGCCC